>CAUYLG010001411.1:0-20290 GCA_963573385.1 Cacajao melanocephalus
CCTCCCCTCCCCTCCCTCCCTCCTCCCTCCCTTACTCCATTCCTTCCTTCCTTCCTTCCTTCCTTCCTTCTTCTTTTCTTCTCTCCTTCCTTTCTTCTTTCCCTTCTTTCTTCTCTCCCTCTTTCCTTCTTTCCCTCTTTCTTTCCTCTCTCCCTTCCTTCCTTTTTTTTTTTCTTGACCATTCCTGGCAAAGCAGAACACGTGGAAACCATGAATGAAGCCCATCAGGCCTCACAGACATAGGAGGCATGCAGTGTGATAAAAGATCCCCTTCAGACCACGTGTGCTATGAACAAATTTGAAGACTGGAAGACAGCAGGCCAATACAGCTTTGGAGCATTTGGGTTTGAGGACTTGGGAAAATGGTGAAGCTGTGGGAATCACATGAAAGTCACAGGAAGGACTGGCTTGAACTGCGTGAGAGGAAGAGAAGAACAAATGAGGCAAATGGAAAGAAAATTGTTGGGTCTGGGGAACGGTTGGGGTGGGTTCTGCCTGTGAAACTGCAGTGAAGAATGAGTATGATTCACGTGCAATCACTGACTCCCCCACCGCTCTCCACCTCTGGTGAAAGCCAGGACAAGGCAGTGGAATAAGAAATAGGCTCTAAAAACATACGCTTGACCTGAGAAGAGGTCACGTTTTGGTCTGTTAAACAGAGGAAAGAAAAAAGAAAAAAGACAGAGAGAGGGAGAGGGAGAGACAGAGAAAGAGTGAAAGAAGGGAAAAGAAAGAGAAAGAAAGAAACAAAAACAAGAAAAGAAAGAGAAAGAAAACAAGAAGGAAGGAAAGAAAAGAAACAAAAACCCAAGGTCACCCCTGCAGGACCCGAAGCTGGTCTCAGCTGGAACATTGGGTTCCACACATTTCTCCTCTGAACATGTTACAGCATGATGAATGTTTTTATTTCCAAGGTTAATTTTCAAGTTTACATTCCAAATTACATTTCACGTTCTATACATGTCAGTATTTTTCTAGTTTCTCCAATTTCTGATGTCAATGAAAACTATCCAGAAGAGTGGCAAGGGTGTCCAGTCTGTGTGGGTTTGAGGCCGACTGCAGGCAGGGAGAGGAGACGCCCGCTGGACACAGCCTTCCATCTGTGCAGGGTGCCCAGAAGTATGGAGAGAGGATGACTTAATGACTTACTAGAAACTGAACAGGAATTGAGAAGAGGAACCCCAACACACGGACACGGCACCCCACAGTTCTAGGAAAGGCAGGGTGCAGAGGTTTGCTGTTGAGTGATCATCCCTGGGTGCAGGGCCATGGGTCCTGGGGCCACCACATTGGCCAGAAAAAATCCAGCCTTCCAGGGAGCACAGGGGAGCCGATTAACAACTGAAACTACAGGGATAAAGGATGATTTGGTTTTTTTTTTCCAAGACTCAGCTTTCAAATAAATAAATAAAAATAAGGTAAAGGCTGGTTTGGCTGTTTCTGTTCCAATAACTGCACTAAGGAATAATGATGGCGGCCAGGCGCCGTGGCTCACGCCTGTGATCCCAGCACTGTGGGAGGCTGAAGCAGGCGGATCACAAAATCGGGAGTTCAAGACCAGCCTGGCCAATATGGTGAAACCCCGTCTCTACTAAAAATACAAAAATTAGCTGGGTGTTGTGGTGGGCACCTGTAATCCCGGCTACTCAAGAGGCTGAGGCAGGAGAATTGCTTGAACCCAGGAGGCGGAGGTTGCAGTGAGCCGAGATGGTGCCACTGCACTCCAGCCTGAGCAACAGAGTGAGACTCCATCTCAAAAAAAAAAAAAAGAAAAGAAAAGAAAAGAAAAGGAATCATGATGGCTAGAAATTGAGAGCTTATATCTCAATTGAAATATACATGATAACCCACACTGCCACTTCAGAAGAAAATAATATGTTTTCCTTATAAACATGAAGGTTTACCAAGAATAACTAGTGTTTTAAGTTGATAACAATTTCTTGGACATTTACAGAGATCTATACACGAATGATTCATTTTATCTAACTAGTTCCTGCTTGTTTTTTGAAAACATCTCTATTTGTAAGAACATTCCTGTAGTCAATTTTCAGAGGAGTCTGTGGAAGGTGCCTGCATCCCCAGGGCAGCTCCCGGTGCTGCGGATGTGGCCCCTGAAATGTGGTCACCCAGTCGCCATCTCTCATGTGGGCCACTGGATCTCAGTTACGCAAGCTGTAGGTGTTTACCCAGGAAGGTTTCCAGCAAGATCTGCAGAGACCCAGGGGCCTGCGGGGAGGCGATGCAGATCCTCCCTGCAGCACCAGCCGTGTGGTCCATAGAGGAGGCTGTTGAGAAATATAGAGAAAGGAGACGAAAAATGTCGGTTTGTTAAACTTCTCTTGATAAAATGAGAAGATGCAGTATATATCTAATGTCATTCCAGTAGGATAGAACAAGAATTAGAGAGAGACAATATTTGTAAGTAAATGAGTAAACAATTTGATTACAAAAGCAAGCTGTCTGTCAAGCAGATTAAATACAAAACGAAGCTACATCTGGACACACTGGAGTAAAACTGAGAATAACCAGAAGGTAAACTATGTAAGACAGAGAGAAAACTTTGGCACTGTCTAATAATTATTCCAAACTTCTCTTAACTTTCAGCATTGCTTTTGGAGGTTGGTAGACTTCAGACCCTCAAAAGCAATACTGAAAGTTAGGAGAAGTTCGGAATAATCCCTTACAATGCTGATAGAAAATAATCGTCAACCTAGATGTGTGTGCCCTGTAAAAGTACATTTCATGAATAAGAACAAATTTAAATCATTTTCAGCTGAAGAAAATTATGAGGGTTTACTACACACAGACTGCCTGAAGAAACTAAGAGATGTCCTCCTTCCTTTACCAGATGATAGTAAGTGAAGTAAGAAGTTATGAAAGAAGATGAATTGGGTATTATTTGTTTAACTCTAAAACACATTACAGAAAATTATGATGATTATGACATTAATGATATTATGATAATAACATGCATTTGAGAGAAAGATAAAGTACTGAACAGCAGTAACCAATAATTCAGGAGAAGAATTTAAGTGTTCAAGCTCTTTATTCTTTAATTTTTATGAGGAGACCATAGATATTGCTATGGGCTGGATCGTGTGCTCTCAAAATTTATATGTCCATTTCTAACTCCCAGTGGGACTGTATTTGGAGATGGCTCCCCTAAGGAGGTCATCAGGGTAGAAGGAGATGACTGGGCAGGGCATGGTCCCATCAGGCTGGCTTCCTGATGAAAGGAGACACCACTGAGCTCCCGACCTACAAGAACACAAGGAAAAACCCTCACAAGAAACAAATTGGCTGCCCACCCCTATACCCGATCTTCAGTGCCCAGTCTCCACAACTGTGAGAAAATAAATTTCTGGTGTTTAAGCCACTCAGTTTGTGGTGTTTGCTAGAGCAGTCTGAGTTAAGACAGATATTAATTAACTTCAGGCTTTGTTAAGGAAATATTAAAGAAATATGAAGGGAGTATATAACCATCAAATCTGTAGACAAAAAAAAAAAAAAGAAAACAATCCAAAATAAGATGAGAAAGAAGAAAATCTTAAAAAATAAATACGCATATACATAAAATAACATATTTTAGATAAAATTTAAAAATAAAAATGTACACACAAAACCAAGTTTATTAGTTAATTTTATTGCGGCAAACAGTAAAATTGATCCTCAAACTAGAAAAGAGAATCACAAGAAAAAAAGAACACATAGTAACTGCTATACATGCAGGTGGAAAACTTGCCTATGTTAAGAAAATGAACCCAGCTGTGTATTGAAGAGAAAACACAACATAACTCAGTTTACAACTGTGAAGATTTCAATGGCTGCAGGAAAAACATCTGATAAAATTCAAAACTCATGAACTAAAAAACAAAATGAACCCAATCAAACAAAAACTATTAACAAACTAGGAAAAAGGGGAAACTTTTTTAACTTAATAGAGTATCTAAACAATTAAATAATCACAGCACTTCATCCCCAGAGGAGAATATCTAAAACATTTCCTGTTACAGACACTTAAAGCCCTCAGATGCCTCTCACTTCCCAGCACTAAGGACACAGGCATTGGGTTTTGTTATGTCAGCACTCCACTCTTGGTACCAAATCTGTTTTACTTACTGGCACCTTGTGATAAACAACCCCAAGCCTCAGCTGATGAAAACAGTCACAACGTTGCTCACAGATCTGCAACATGGGCAGAGATCCCAGGAGACAGCTTGCCTTTTCTTCACATACCTCAGCTTGGGGGTAGCAGGAAGATTCACTTTCCACATGAACCTGCCCTCATGACTGGCTGGTTGGTGCTGATCAGCAGCAGGGATCCGCAAGGGCTGTGGCTTGGGGCCATGGTAGGACAGGCCAAGTAGGCCTCCTCATGGCCTCTTGGGCTGCCTCACAGCATGGTGGCTGGTTCCAAGAACAAATGTTTCAAGACAACAAGGTGTATCACTTTTTCATCCCATCTCATCCCACTAACAGGGGAAGTCACAAAATCTGCATGGGACCCAAGACAGGGACACAGCACTCCATATTCTGGAGGTGTGTCAGAGTCGGGGTCCCACTGTGAGGGAGCAAGTGTGATGAGGGGTGGTCTTGTGCTATCTTTGGAAAATGCAATCAGCTAACCCTGACTTTTTCTGTGTGATTAATTATGTGAATTTCTCTCAGGGGAGGAGTGTTCAGGTGTATTTAATGGTTTGACAATGTTCTACTTGCCATAGACAATGTGGTGTTCATTTTTTCTTAGGCTTTATAACTTCTGTGTGTAATACATATGTTCTTCTGTGAGACTCAAATAATTCAGTTAGAAAATTCCATCATCTGACAACCTCCTTTGCCTGAGCAGAGCCCATGGTGCATTTCCCATCGTTCTTAGGTCCTCAGAATAAAACTCAATGCCTGCACCATATGTGTAAGAGCCTTTGTGATGTGGCCTCCATGGAGAACCTCATTTTTAGGATGGTAACTTACTTAGGGTGTGCTTCACCCGAACTAATCCTGCAGAACAAGTGTCTTTCCTCCTGGTGGCCCTGGCTGGCTTCTGCCTCTGCTCAGAACGTGTCTCCGGCCAAGGCTCATGTTGATCTGCTTCTGCACCGCCATCACCTCCTCATCTAAAGTGTCCCCCACCCATCCCCACCCAGAAGCCCCACTTTATATTATGTTATAGAAGTTTTGTCTAAACCCATTCTTCTCACTGATGTACTCACTCACACTTCCTTAAATTCCCACTGGAAGGTGCACATCTTGAGGGCAGAGCCCATCCTGTGCCCCAGTGCTGGAAGCCATATTTACATCAGAAACCTCCTGGGAAGCAGTTTGAGTGAACCATTTTACAACCCTGTAAGGTAAATGGTATTATCTCTATATTTTAGATAAGAAAAGGGATTTCCAGAAAAATGATGTGAATTCTGCAGTCCACAGTGATATTGGTATAGGATATGGAGCTGTCATGGCCTAAAGCCGGGGTCCGTTTCTCCTTCCTAACTCAGCACTGGCATTCTCTGATGTCAGAAAGGTAAGCACCAAAGACAGAAAACAGCATCCTACACTCAGAGGCAAGGATGGTTTGAGGAACACACGAGGAGATCTGGAAGCCCATGGTGTTGCCTCCTCACTCCAGGCCTCTGCAGGAGCCTGACTCTCAGGAGGCCACCATGGTCCTGGGAGGTGCCCACACTCTACTCTGTGTGCCAGCTGAGCAGGAAGTTGACAGAGAAGCAAGTCTGGGTCACATCATCTGTGTAGAGTGTTTCGCCTTCTAATCATTTGTTTACTCATATACTTCAAGGGGACAAGTGCAGATTTCTTGCACACATGGATTGTCCGGCAGTGAAGTGCAGGCTTTGGGGCACCTGCTACCCAAAGAGCGAGAATCATACCCCACAGGCAATTCCACAGCCCTCAGCAACTCCCTGTCTCTCACCTTCTCGAGTGTCTGTGAGTCCGTTCTGCATGTCCACGTATGTAAATAACTTGACGCTGCGACCCTGTCAGGAGACAGCAGCAGGTGTGTGAGGCATGAAGCCAAGTGGAGCTGGGGCTGCAGCATAGCAGAGAAATAATAAATTGGTTCCAGAAAAGGGTGCTTGGGAGGAGAATCTAAGAACCTCATGGAGAAACATGGTTTGGGTATGAGAAAGATTTGCCCCACATTAAGGAGTAGATAGAGACGAAGGTTCTGTGAACCCTGGGAAATGGATGGGAATGGTACTGCCTGGAACTCCTCAGGCCCCAGTCCCCACACTTCCCACGGTGGACGCCATGAGGACAGCCTCACCTCACTGTCAGGGTCTCCAACTCTAGTGGGTCGGCTCCCTGGCACCCAAATATGCAAGCCTACTGTGCACCAGGCACAGTGGCTGGTGTTTCAGGAAGCTGTCAATGTCATACAGATATGAAGTCCACAAGCTGGGAGCAGACTGGGTCTGGCTATAAAAGATGACTGCCGCTTCTGTGGCGCCTCATCCCCAGCTGAGAGTCCCGGTTGAAATGAACCAAGCTCCTACTTAATGTTGAATGTGCCATTTAGGAGCTGCTGGAAAGCACCAATACTTGTATTATCTCAACCATGTAGAAGACTTCACAGCACCATTGATTTACAGAAATTTTACTGTGGCCTGCACCTAGTCTGTGAGAAAACTATGCATTAAGACAATATTGCATTTAAGGTTCAATATATTTTTAATTTTTCAAAAGATGTCACTTGGGCGTAGCCCCAGATTGGAGAAGCAGGAGGTTTAGGAGCCAGTGAAATGGGAGGTGTGGATGTGAGAAGACGCTGTAGAAAGACAGCTGAACCTGCAGGTCTCATTCTACTCACCTAAGGATGGCTCCACGGCCACACTGGGCTCCCTGTCAAGGTGGATGGCTGAGCAGCTGTTTTTCTCTGCTTCTTCCAAGTCCCCATTAAAATTATGATAATAAAATGGAAAGACTTGAGCCCAACACAGGAAGAGTGAAGAGCATGGAAGCCACGCCACGGAGAGAATCTCCCTCCCCAAAAAGGAACAGCGATTAGGTGAATGGCAACTTCTCACCAGCAGCAGAGACAGGAAGTCTCCAGCTGCTGAGAAACCATGTCCATGAATTCATCTCTTGAGAATAAAGGTTGAATAAGGACATTCTCAGAAGAAAAGAAGAAATTTTACGAAAATAAAAACACTATCATAGAGTAAGAGAAACAAAAGAAACGAAAGTAAGAATTTGAAAGAAAAAAATGTGTTCTTAATCACAAATGACATTTTCTACATAGAAATCCCAAAATAAGATATAGAGAGACAATAAACACTAACAAAAGCACTGGGGAAGATCACTGGATAGAAGTTTGGTGTACATCAATGTTATTTTTATTAAAAAAAAAAGAGCTAGAAAATGCATTTTATAAAAGATGTCTTTTACAATATCAACCAAAATTGTAAGTTTCCAAGAAAGCAATCTAAAATATGTGCAATATTTTTATTAATAAAATTATAGAATTGTTTTAAAAGATGTAAAGTTGGCCAAATGGAAACATGCCACATTGACAGGTAAGAAAAGCTGATCTCACACATATGGAATTTCCAGATTGGTCGTCGTAGTCAAGCCACGCCCAGCGTGAACCGGAAGCTGAAAAGCTGATCTTACATATAAGGGATTTCTGGATTGCCAAGGCCCGTCCCGCCCGGTGTGAACCGGAAGTGACTCTGAGTCCGCAGAGCAAAGGCCTTGGATCCGCAAGGAGACTCCTGAGGAGAGGCGCGGGGCGGAGCCCTAGCGGATACCAAGACCCGTCAGGGATTCTTGGCAATTCCTGCACTGCGGCCTGGGCGAGGTGAAGGGAAGCCCTTGAGGGTGGCCCCACACGCCCTGGTGTGGCCCAGCCGTGTGTGGGCCGCGGTGGGAAGGACGGGTGCAGCTGGGGGAACAGGCTTTCGCCGGGCACCGCAGCAGCCCACTGAGTGTCCCTGCGACCTCACAGCTCAGCAGCCATTAAGTCCCACAGCTCAAGGACTTGTGGATGCTGAAACCCTACACCTTCTACAGGAAAAACAAACGAGAGAACAGCTTTCTGACTTTGGTGGAAGCAGAAATGTTCTAAACAAGATCTAAAACTCCATTAAGGACACAGAAAATGGACAAAGTTGACTTCATTAAAAATATGAATTTATCTTTTCAAAGTTCTGTTGTTCCACATCATTGTAGGAAGACTATAGTAAACAAAACCATATAGTTTCAAATAGCTGGAAGGACACTGAGCATTCCCTACACAGACACATGTCAGTGTTTGAGTGGTTCTGCTAATTACCCTGACCTGAGCTGCACATGGCATGCATGGAAGTATCGCTGTCTATGCTGTAAAGATGCACAAGAATCATGTGCCAGTTACAACAAAATCTACATCTTCAAGGCATTTGTAAAGATAACAGGGAGAAGGTTGGCAGCACATAGGTTAATAATTAGCAAAGACCCTTATGTCCAGAGTATATGAAGAATTTCTAAGATTCCGCAGATAACGGGCAAACCCGGCAAGAGAGAACTGGGCAGAACCTTACAGAGGCTATTTATGAGGAAGATGGACTAATGAGCTCAGGATGAAAATGGACCCATACACTCTGATTAGGAGCCCCTTGTTACTTAGTTCAACTCCTTATTTTCTGTAAATGTCAAAGGCAGAGTCTTTTACTGGGAGCAGGTTTGAAGGGAAAGGGACAAGGATGATGCTGGCTCCCAGATGCTCTAGTGCCGTCTTCACGGGCCAAGCAGAACCGTCTCCTTCACATCAGACCGAACGGCCAGAGTGATGGGTGCGCTAGAACTGTCTTTACAGACCAAGCAGGCCCATGAAGACGGCTCTAGTGCACCCATCTCTCTAGTGTATACATACTCTGGCCACATGGTCTGATGTGAAGATGGCTCCTTCACATCAGACCGTGTGGCCAGAGTGTGGATGCATTAGAGGCGTCTTCACAGGCCAAGTAGGACTGTCTCCTTCGCGTCGGACCATGCCTCTAGGGTGATGGAACCATTGTAAGACTACATCTGCTGCAGCCACAAGGAATAAGAGAACCCAGGCATCGATCTTTCTACCTCATTCGCCTCTAAATGCAGGGACGTGTGGGTTCCATCACAGCCTCTGAAGAGAGTCTCCCGTGCAGCTCCTCACTCGAAAACAAAACTGAGTGGCAAGTTTGCTCTGTCAGGTCCTCTGAGACGTAGATCCATGCTGAGTGGCCTAAGCATGCTGTCATGTGGTACCAATTTAGGTTATTGCAGCTCTGTAATTGACCCTCACTTTACCAACAGTCTGACAACACCCCACCCCACTGAGTTGCTAAAATATTTTAGAATCCATTCCAGAAAATTGCTTTTCCAGATTTCTGAGTAGCAACTGCTATTGATTTGGTTGTGCTCACCCACATAAACAATGTTTTGAATTCTTCATACGTTTCCCATTATTTACTGCCACATAAACCAGATAATGGAGACTTTAAGTAGAAGAGATTCAGTACTAAGTGGTGTTGGCAGATGGTCCTCAGCCTATCCCAAGGCCAGTCCCTGGAGACACAGGTCTGTGGGACTTGCCGTCCAGGAGCCGTCCTAAGCTCAGCGAGGTCCTGGTCACCCTCCTCACCAGACCCCACAGTGTTGCGTGTGTGGCCAAACCCAAGCTGCTGGGTCAGACGTTAGGCCGCAGTCGTGGCCTCACCTGGCTGATTGTTTGCATAGCCAACTTGCAGAAAGTCATGAAGTTCTGAACTTTCCTCTCAGGGGACAGAGAGCAAAGCCCATGGGGGCTGCAACAGGGATGTATGCAGAGGCGCAAGTCCTCCCTTCCCGCGGGGCTGGCACCACCTCAACGTGCAGCACCACCAGATGCTGAGGCCACAGTGCGACAGAGCTGGTCCTTGTTGTGGGACATTGAGATCACAGTGGGACAGAGCTGGTTCCTGCTGAGTGATGGTAAGGCTGCAGCGGGACAGAGCTGGTCCCTGTTTGGGACGTCGAGATCACAGTGGGACAGAGCTGGTCCCTGTCCTGAGATGTTGAGGCCACAGGGAGACAGAGCTGGTTTCTGTCATGGGACATCAAGGCTGCAGTGGGACTGAGCTGCTTCCCATTGTGGGACGTCGAGGCCACAGTGGGATGTCACTGGGGCGAGCTCTGTCCCCTCTTGGGTACTGTGGGGTGCAAGCAAGGAATGACGCTCTGAAGACGCAGAGGCCAGCGAAGGCAGAACGTGTCCTGAGCACACAGGAGATCCAGGGCAGCCCCATTGTCCCATGACCTGTTCCACCTAATTTGCTTTAAGGTTTTAAATCTTAAAGCCTGGCACCAAACGCCAGCCAACTGCTCACATTAAACCACGAGATCTTTCTCAGCTGCCCCGACATGGGGGCCTTCCCAGGCGAATCCACCTCCAGACCCCGAGTGGGGCCGTCACACACTCAGCCCCCACCTCTCCCATCCCTGCTGCACTCAGAAGCCAAAGACCCTGGAAACGCAGGAGGATGCTGCTCCCTCCTCGCTGTGGTCAGATTTAATTCTAAGAACAAATGCAGGATGCAGAGGGCTGGGCATCCCACCCCAGGCCCCCTGATGGCATCCCCGCCCCCACCAGCAGGCCTGGGCAAGGGCTGGGTTCTCCCCGTTGTGTTCGTATCTCTCCTATAGGTACACCATGTCCTCCTGCGATTCCATTCCCCCAGACAGCCCAGGCACTCACCGATGTTTTGCTTGAGTGAACAAATAGACTTGTGCGTGGCTTTCGGGAGGGGCAGGCCAGGCAGCAGAGAGGGCCTTGGACTGGAGCGTGTAGGAAAGAACTTCCAGGCTTCAGAGCCTGACACCACCACAAAGGAGCAGAGCCTTGGGTCAGGACAGGTGTGCCAGGACTCAGCCTCCAGGGCAGACGTCTGCAACCATCCACGCCCACGCTCCGGCTGACAGGGCCAGGGCAAATCCAGCACTGGGGACCAGGCCTGCTGGGCCCTTAGCCACCTCCTGCTCACCTCTGCTGCAGACTTGTCCTGAGGTCACGGCTGCACGGACACCCTAGCCCCTGGGTTTGGACTTTTGAAGGATTTGCCTCTGAGAGAGCTGCATCTCAGCCCCACACAGACACCTGCTGGCTGCAGGGACCTGGACGTGCCTGTGTGGCCACTCCTGGAGCGTTTATGGTGTGGATGCAGGAGTCCCCTGGTCCTCGTCCACCCCATGTCTGTGGGACCCCTGGACACATCAACTCGGTGTCTGTGGATCCCTTGGTCCCGTGTCTGTGGGTCCCCTGGATGCGTCGACCCCGTGTCTGTGGGTCCCTTGGTCCCGTGTCTGTGGGTCCCCTGGATGCGTCGCCCCACATCTGTGGGTCCCCTGGATGCATTGACCCAGTGTCTGTGAGTCACCTCTTGCCTTTCACTGCTTTCTTCCTTCACCCTAAGGGTCAGAGCCTCAGGACACCCACTTTCCAAGTGTCTGTGATTATAATTTTTAAAGAATATCCTGTGCTTTGATTAGAGTTTAATTTCATTCATTCTTAACACAATTATTTCTCACTCAGCCTCAGCTGACCCCGTGTGGGCGGTGTTCACAGGCTGCGCCAGGAGCCCCTCCCTGGAGTGAGGGCTGGCCCTGGTGCTCTGATGAGCAGAACGGATCCACAGTTAGGCTCAAAAGAGCTGGCTCCACTGGCTGGCATTGCGGTGGACTTCTCAGCCTGCCTGTGCTGCTGAAGAAAGTGACCTGGTCTGGGGGCCTCCTGGGTACCTCCGCCACAGTCAGGGAGGACCGAGCCCTCCAGTGACTTGTCAGTGACCTCTGTCCACTGCCCCCTCCTAAGGGCTGGGCTGAGCTGGGGCTGGACCTCACCCTCAAGAGCCGTGGCATGGTGGGCAGATGTGCCTCTTTGCACCAGGACATCTCAGGACAACGCCTTACGCAGATACCATCACTAATCACGGCCCTAATGAGACTGAGCTCTTGTCTAAGATCCATGTAGAAGCCTTGGTGCCAGCAACTGACCCCAACCCAGGCCAGGAGTGGCTGACAATGCAGCTGTGTGGCCAGGCCAGGCGTGCGGCAGGGCCTGGGAACCGGGAAGGGCCAGCGGCTGTGTGGCTGTGGTGAATGGCACCAACCTTCTGTGAGTTTTGACAGGCACCTTCTTATCTCTAGAGACGATCAAAAGTCTACCAACTATGAGTAATCTGTAATTTTAAAAAAGTTTTTTTGGAAGAACTCAATTCATGAAGACACATGCATTTCACTTGCCTCAATCTGGCTTCTGCTTCAAAACTATTAAAATTTTGTTCTCAAAGCCATTTTCAGCAGACATCTCCTTTGCCCCTTCCATGCCCCACATCCTAAAACCCTTTTTCCCGGTCCACTCTCTTCCTGTTCCCCCCCATAGGGTGCTCCATGCTCCTTTGGTGACTGTCAAAACAGACCTGGTCATTCTGTAATAACAAACGGCCCCAGCTCTCAGTAGCATAAAACAGAAAATGGTTATTTTGCTCATGCCAGGTGTGTCTGCAGGTTCCTGGGTTCCTCCAGCAACAGCAGCCCCAGCCCCATCCCAGACCTGCAGGGGGACCCCCCGCAGACGTGCCCTATCCCAGGGGAGACAGGAGGGCAGAGCCGTCAATCACCCTCCCATGTCTTGGGGCTCATGGTCAACAGCATTGGCTGGGCCAGAGTACGTGGCTCACTCAGCCCACTTCTGTGTCTCCATCTGGCCATGAACAGCAGAAATAGGAGTGTTTTGAATTTGACAATCTTTCCATCTTTTTTTTTTTTGAAACAGGGTTTTACTTCCATCACTCAGGCTGGAGTGCAGGGGCACTATCTCTGCTCACTGCATCCTCCGCCTCTTTGGCTCAAGCAGTCCTCCCACCTTAGCCTCCCAAGCAGCTGGACCACAGGTGCATGCCACCATGCCTGGCTAATATTTTTTTTTTGTATTTTTTAGAGAGACAGGGTTTTGCCATGTTGCCCAGGCTGGTCTCAAACACCTGAGCTCAAAGAATCCGCCAACCTCAGCCTTGACAATCTACGTCTTTACCTTGTCTCTGTACTTTGCTTTTTGAATTTTGTAAAATATTCCACTTCTGTGAGTCTCTCAGTTTCAGTTAAATATAGGGGTGTCTAATCCCCAGTCACAATGCTGTTGTGATAACAAGGTAAAATCATGGAAAACGCACATTTTATTTGGCATTTGGGATGTCGGCATCACTTAACAAATAGTAGCTCATGTTAGTAGGATCTTAACTATCCCTTTAAAGTATCTAGCCAGAAGGTAATTTCCATCAAGGTAGGAACCAGATCATACCAAAAAAAGTAATGAAAAAGGATTGATCTAATTACTATTTCAAGACCCATGGCTGGTGTGATTATTTTTTGTGACCTCACAGGGAATGTAGAATAGTGTCCAGTAAATAGTTATCAGAGAATTTTAAAAACCTCCGATTTTCATCTCAGGTAGTTCTATTGAAACACCACATCTGCAGGGTGATATGCTGCAAAAAATAAGAGCTTTTCACTGAACCACAGTCTCAAAAGGGTCTTCTACCAAACAAAGTGGCATGAGCATTGGAAAAAATAATTTTCTTTCTTCTAAGACAGATGTGCCTGGCACAAAGCCCATGTTTTGGGAATTCAAAATGACAGTGTTATTGATTGCCATAACAAGCGTGTGGTTTCTGAGAGCTGAAGATGGAAACTAAAGGTATGCGTTATTTCAATTGCCTGCAGGTGTACTGTGCTTAATTCATTAAAGATGCATTTCAGAGTCGTTTTGAAACTATTACCTCATTGGTGTGGGCCAGGGTTGCCAGGAATCATGAGCTGCACTGGACTAAACCCACTTATCAGTGAACTGGAAACACCACCTTAGAGGTTGCGTTGTGAAGGTTTTCCCAAAAGACCTGGGTGGATTGAAATTTTGAGTGAGGACATCTATTAGCTAATCAGTGACCAGCTATTTTGCTAAAATACCTTTGCCCTCAACTCAGTTCAGATTCCCTCTTATTTATTTTCTTTTTGCCAAATTCATATTAGGAAAAAATACCACCATTATAGTTAGCAAAGTTGCATGTGTAAATGCATAAGCATTTTATTCTATTTGGCTCTATATTTTATATACAAAACATATTCTAAATACTTAAATCTAAATTATGGTTTGGGATTTATATACAACCTGGAGAACTTCACTTTTTTCAAACTTACCTCTTTAAAAGACAAATGTGAGCCTTTCCAGGCTGCAAAAAGAAAGCAACTGTTCTAAAAGATGAGAAAGTGTCTCCTTGAAACATTTGAGATGGGATTACCTCCTCAGGCTCACGGGCTATGGCTGAGATCTCTTCTATGAATAGAAATATCTTAAGTTAAAAAACCAGGCTGAAACACAAGTGCAATTGGGATTTGAAGCATTTCAGATCGTCACCACTGCTCGTACCACGGCATGAACTTACTTCCATGATGTTCACAGCCTCCTAACCTAGAAGCCTCCTTAGCTTCCTGAGCCATGTTTTTCTCTTTGTAAAGACTCCCTATTCCATTCCCCTCCCTGCCTCATAAGGAGTCTCTGATAGGATGATCCTGGTGCCGTAGCAGGTGAGTGAGGCCGGCTGCTGGAAAATGCCAACCCCAGGGGGCCCCCTCCTAACACAGCAGTGCATTTCCTCTGGGCAGGTAGCTGTGGGACCCAGCCCCAGCCTCCATCTGTCCAGATGGTGCATCTTCCAGGGCTCATTCACACCTATCCTGGAAGTGAGGACAGAGTGAGGAAGGGGAGGATCTTTGGGAACATTTAGGCAGATAACAGGCAGTGTCATCTGTCATCTTTGCCTGCATCTCCTGAGCCAGTGCTAGCAGGAGACCTCACCTCTGTGAAGGGGCTGGGAAGTGTCCCCACTGAGCAAGTGTGGCCAACAGAGAGAACGTGGATGTAGACGAACCCTAGGCCTTCTCTGTCAAAGGCACCACAATAGTAATCATGACTTCATAAACCTGATCCTGCTTTAGACATTCATGGTAAAATACGCACTATATGTGCAAATACTTGTCATGTGAGCAAGTTGTTTTTTCTCTTGAAAAAATCAAATTTGTAAAAAATATACATTACTATGTTCGAAAAACTACCAGTTGTAATTATCTTTACAAGGATCTTGATGTGATGCAAAGTCAGTTTGTTTGGATGTATTTAACTGTGCATCCACTTAACCTCCATCCCTTCATTCACTCTACGATTACATACTGTAACCTCTATCCTTTCACTCACTCTACAATTCTATACTGCATCCTCCATCCCTTCATTCACTCTACAATTGTACACTGCATCCTCCATCCCTTCATTCACTCTATGATTACATACTGTAACCTCCATCCTTTCACTCACTCTACAATTCTATACTATATCCTCCATCTCTTCATTCACTCTACGATTGTATATTGTATCCTCCATCCCCTCATTCGCTCTACGATTGCACATCGTAGGGCTGCACAGCTCTGTGCAGATGTGACCGTGAGAGAGAGATGAAGCCTGTGTCCTGTGAGCTGGATATCTGAGGTTGCAGTCTAACAGATGTAGGGCTGTTGGGCCCCACAGGGTCGTGGGGTGTCCCTTATGCTGTGCTGAGGTGCAGGATCCGAGAAGTAAAGAGACAGGACACTGAAGAACTGGAGTAGAGCATCTGGACTCAGGGACCATGCCACCTATGAGTGGGGACAGGTGAGGCCCGAACGCCCAGAAGCATCTGTATTTATTAGGCACAAGTTGGGAGAAGGGTCGTGAGTGAGGTTATCATCTATAGGCTTAGTGATAGGGTAGACATAATCACGTGAGTCACAAGTGAGGGGGCCACCCCATCATGTCACCTGGGCAGAGAGGAGGGCTGTGCGCAGTACGGGGCCGTGCCGTGCACAGCAGTAGAGGGTCGTGTACAGAAAAGGGGTCCACCCCCATTAGGTCACCGAGGCAAGGAGGTGGGCTGTGTGCAACAGGTGTCGTGTGCAACACTTCTTATCTGGGGGCTGGAGACGTCAAAGGGTTTCTAATAGAAGGATACGGTAAGCCAGTGCAGTGGGAGCTGACAGACTTGTGCTCTTCTCTTAAGATATTTATGGGAGGATGAGTTGAGCCAGCACAGAAGTGAGAAAAGACTGACAGGGTGTACAGCCACCGTGACTGGTCACACCAGAGGGGTTCTTCTCCCTCGGTGACTTCCAGGATCTCAGGCCTGAGGCCGACTTTCCACAGGAACTGGATGCAAGGTACTACAACTCCTTTCTCAGGAGGAGAGGCTCTTGCTCCAAGCCTGCCATACAGCGTATGCCCTTTTAGGCAGGGACGCTACCGCCTGGGTCTTTGGTTCTTGTCCTGGTCTGGCTGTTTTCCCATGTACTCCTTCCGTTGTGTGACTGCTCTAGGCATTCCTCCTATTATAAACTACTATATGGTTATATGGAAGTATTATATAAATCAGCATTAAATATGTCAGTACAGCTCCGACTATAATACCTGTGTGATCATATAGAAAGATTATATGGAACTAAGTATATTTTATATATAAGCTAGATATAGTAAGCAGTAAGTTATTATATGATTATATAGAAAGATTATATGGGACTAAGTATGATTATATATATATAAGCTAGATATAAGTAAGCAGTGAGTTATACTTCAGGCACTAATTGTGCCTGGGGTCTGCAGAGTTCTCCTTCCTTGGTGCCCCTGGGGGGGGTGTTATCCACAAACAGAAAGAAAATAAATCAACCAGAATTGTCTTTTCTGGGAAAGAAAGAGCTGGTACAACAAACTCAGAGAAAGATGCCTGCTGGGCAAAAATCCCTCTGAGCTATGCCACCAATTTCATCATTGAAACTGCAGTGATGCTATCAGCACATTTTTGGTAAATTACCTAAAATAACAGAAATGCCAATCATGCTTTAATTGTTGATAAAAAGAGAACCAACATATGGTGACCTGAACTCCCCAGATGAAACCCAACCAGTCCACTGAGTTCAGACAAGTCCCACTTCTGGGTATCCACAAATCACTGATTCCTGTTCTCTGAAATCAGATTTGGAAGTGACATGTACAAACTTACCTTATAGAAACCACACATGGAAGTAAACTCCGCTGTCATCCTATGATGAAAGGGGACATGTGGGCTTCAGTGTCCCCCAGGGGTGCTGCACAAATCTGGTCACTCAGCGCCTTCTGGCCTTGCTATCAGCACATGCGTCAGAGCCAGGGGGCTCAAGCACACTTGCTGGGCAGCTTACATCAGCCTGACTGTGTGATCCCTGCTCCAGGCAGACCTGACACAGAAACTGAAGTGTGGGAGGGATGCCGTGTAGGTGGCTGCTCCCAGGTGAAGGCCCACAGCCCGGAGCCAGGGAAGCCTAGAGCCCCACCTGCCCCGTGGCAGTCTCCTTCGGCCACCACTGTGCTTACCTCCCCACTGTTCTCAACATTCCCAGCAATGCTCAGGCCCTTTCCCATCCTCCCTCCTCTTCTGGGTCCTTTCCTCCCCAGGCCAGCTGCCGTCGTGTTCATTTTTACCTGGATACAATATGGAAGGTGGAGGGGAGCTGGATTCCCAAATGGCGGGGCTGAGCGGGGCAGCTCCACCTCACCCTTTTTAAGGCTGTCTCTGCTCTAACGATTCCTGTTTCTTAAAACCTTCCATGACTCATGCCTTGTTTTAAAGTATTGTCTGTGATTTCCAAATCTTCACCATGGGAGATAGTGTCCATGTAAGACTGACAGAAGGGGAAGAACAACTTAATCCAGGTAAAGGAAAGAGAGCAAGTTGGTGGGATCATTCGTGCTGATGAAATGCGGAATCTGCTGGCCCCAGAGCTCAGTGTTCAGGGCCGCCTCTGCATCTCAGGACCTGTCCACAGGGCCCTGCATGCTCTTTCTCTCAAAGAAGGTTCTGAAAAGTGTGTTAGTTCCAGCCCCCAAAATTCTGGATCTGTCTCTGCTAAGTGGAATCTAGGAATAACAGAAGTCGAGCTCAGAAATACAGCACATTAATATAGCAGCAGGCATTAAAACCCAATTTTAAAAGCTATTTGATTAGCTCAGGCTCTTTGAGCTAATTACAATCCTGAGATTTTTTGGAGACTTAGCTTGAGTGTTAAGATAAAACCATGTACTGAAAGTTTGTTTTACATGCTGATTAAATTAAAGACACCTGGAGTTCTAAGAAATTGGCAACATTAATGTTCAGATGCATTTTCTTTGTGAAAATCAGCTGTTTCTCCCATCCTGTGCGGTCTGGGATTCATTGTTGTGATGAGGCCCAGCTAACAGCACCTCTAAATGTAGAGTTATTAGAATTTAGAATTTAAGAACCTCATCCAAAAGCATCTTTGACCCACCTGGTTCCAGGTATGAGATTGGGGGTTTGGTCAATCATCCTCATTTGCATCTCCTGGGGCATTTAACACAAAGCACGGAGATGCCCTCACGGGTGCAGGGGGTGCAGGTTAACGTGACTGCGCCTCACGGTTTGGTGGTTTTCTAAGTGAGCAGATCCTGAGAGGCTCAGCTCTGCTGTTTTTCTGTGGCTTAGTGGCCGCCAGCTTCCCAGGCAGCGGCAACCCCGGCTGTGGGTGCAGACGAGGAATCCTCAGCAGCGCCTTGGTGGCTCACTCGTTTGATCCTCTACAGGTGAGACTGCCAATATTCTACAGTTTTGTTCTACAAATTCAGCAATTTTGAATGATTCCATCGAATACAGCAGACCCTAAAGATACAAGTCTGGTGTCTCCATGGGTCAGTCACTCACAGGGGATGAAGACCCTGCTTCTCTGTTATGAGCAGCAGTGTCTTCCTGAGTGGAGACGCTGGAGCCTCTCCCCGTTGTGAGAACCCTTCCTTAGCTGAGTTCGGATGTGTTTTTACTGGACACTACACCACCTGCATATGCCCTCTTCATCTGACAGGCAAGTGCAAGAAAGCCGGCTAAGATAATATGTGCAATCAATCTGTATCTTGCAACGTTCTAGTTTTTTCCCGTTTTATAGTAAATAACTTGGGCTTGGAACATTTTCCGTTCTCTAACACGAGGGCTGGAGGCGTTAGGCAGCGTTCCAGCGCTAGGTGGCGCCAGAGGATTTTCTTTCCGCAAATGAACCCAAATGTTCCGGAATCCGCGGCTCTTCCCGCGCAAAGCGCCGGCGTCCAGGGGCGGCTCCCAGACCGCGACCCGTTCGGGGCGCGCCTTCCTCCTGCGGGCGTCGCGGGGTCCGGGCCGGGGACTGCGAGTCGCCTGCGCCTCGTCTTCCCGGCTCTGTGGCGGGAGGCATGGCCGGGCCTGGTGGGCGCGGACGGGCGAGCCCTCCCCATCGCGCCGACGGGCCTGGGACGGCCCCCGTGTCCCTGGAGCTGACGGAGCCGCCACGCGCGGCCGACGCGCTGCAGCGTCCGGGTCTAGGCGGCGCCAACTCCCCTCGCTTCACGTTTGCTGTTTCCTCAGGGGTCGGGCTGGGCGAGGACCCACCCGCTCCCGAGGCCTGAGGAGCCGTCGCCGCGTGCCGCCAGCTCCCACTGCAGCGCCGCCGGCGCCCGGCCTCGGGGGCCGCCGCTTCCCTCCTGGGAGGCGCCATTCTTCAGCCCGGCTCCTCGGCCCCGCTCCTGGGCCCCGCTCCTCGGTCCGGCTCCTGGGCCCGGCTCCTGGGCCCGGCTTCTCGGCCCCGCTCCTGGGCCCCGCTCCTCGGCCCGGCTCCTGGGCCCGGCTTCTCGGCCCCGCTCCTGGGCCCGGCTTCTCGGCCCCGCTCCTGGGCCCCGCTCCTCGGCCCCGCTCCTGGGCCCGGCTTCTCGGCCCCGCTCCTGGGCCCCGCTCCTCGGCCCGGCTCCTGGGCCCGGCTCCTGGGCCCGGCTCCTGGGCCCCGCTCCTCGGTCCGGCTCCTGGGCCCGGCTCCTGGGCCCGGCTCCTGGGCCCGGCTCCTGGGCCCCGCTCCTCGGTCCGGCTCCTGGGTCCGGCTCCTGGGTCCGGCTCCTGGGTCCGGCTCCTGGGCCCGGCTCCTGGGCCCGGCTCCTGGGTCCGGCTCCTCGGTCCGGCTCCTGGGCCCCGCTCCTCGGTCCGGCTCCTGGGCCCGGCTCCTGGGTCCGGCTCCTCGGTCCGGCTCCTGGGTCCCGCTCCTCGGTCCGGCTCCTGGGCCCGGCTCCTGGGCCCGGCTTCTCGGCCCCGCTCCTGGGCCCCGCTCCTCGGCCCGGCTCCTGGGTCCGGCTCCTGGGTCCGGCTCCTGGGTCCGGCTCCTGGGTCCGGCTCCTGGGTCCGGCTCCTGGGTCCGGCTCCTG
>CAUYLG010001413.1:0-23772 GCA_963573385.1 Cacajao melanocephalus
TTTTGAGTTTTTTTGATCTTGCTCCTCTAGCTCTTTCAATTTTGACGATAGGGTGTCAATTTTAGATCTTTCCTTGCTTCTCATGTGGGCATTTATTGCTATATATTTTCCTCTAGACACTGCTTTAAATGTGTCCCAGAGATTCTGGTACCTTGTGTCTTCATTCTCACTGGTTTCAAAGAACATCTTTATTTCTGACTTCATTTCATTGCGTAATCAGTTGACATTCAGGAGCCAGTTGTTCAGTTTCCATGAAGTTGTGTGATTCTGAGTTAGTTTCTTAATTCCGAGTTCTAATTTGATTGCATTGTGGTCTGAGAGACTGTTTGTTATGATTTCCGTTACTGTACATTTGCTGAGGAGTGATTTCCTTCCAATTATACGGTCAATTTTAGAGTAGGCGCCATGTGGTGCTGAGAAAAATGTATATTCTGTAAATTTGGGGTGGAGATTTCTGTAGGTGTCAGTTAGGTCCACTTGGTCCAGATCTGAATTCAAGTCCTGGATATCCTTGTTAATTTTCTGTCTCGTTGATCTATCTAATATTGACAGTGGAGTGTTAAAGTCTCCCACTATTATTGTGTGGGAGTCTAAGTCTCTTTGTAGGTCGTTAAGAACTTGCTTTATGTACCTGGATGCTCCTGTATTGGGTGCGTATATATTTAGGATCCTTAGTTCTTCTTGATGCATTGATCCTTTTACCATTATGTAATGCCCTTCTTTGTCTCTTTTGATCTCTGTTGGTTTAAAGCCCATTTTATCAGAGACTAGAATTACAACCCCTGATTTTTTGTTTCTTGTCTGTTTTTTTTTTCTCTCCATTTGGTTGATAAATGTTCCTCCATCCCTTTATTTTTAGCCTATGTGTGTCTTTGCATGTGAGATGGTTTTCCTGAATACAGCACACCGATGAGTTTTGACTTTTTATCCAATTTGCCAGTCTGTGTCTTTTGACTGGGGCATTTAGTCCATTTACATTTAAGGTTAATATTGTTTTGTGTGAATTTCATCCTACCATTTTGATGCTAGCTGGATGTTTTGCCCTTTAGTTGACACATTTTCTTCATTGTGTTGATGGTCTTTACCATTTGGTATGTTTTTGGAGTGGCTGGTACTGGTTGTTCCTTTCCTTATTTAGTGCTTCTTTCAGGAGCTCTTGTAAGGCAGGCCTAGTGGTGACGAAATCTCTCAGCAATTGCTTGTCCATAAAGGATTTTCTTTCTCCTTCACTTATGAAGTTTAGATATGAAATTTTCTTTCTCCTTTGCTTATAAAGCTTAGATATGAAATTCATCCTTAAAGAAGAGAACTTTCTTTTGAAAGTTCTCTTTCTTTCTTTTGAAAATTCTCTTCTTTAAGGATGCTGAATACTGGCTCTCACTCTCTTCTGGCTTGTAGGCTTTCTGTGGAGAGATCCACTGTGAGTCTGGTGGGCTTCCCTTTGTGGGTAACCTGACCTTTCTCTCTTGTTGCCGTTAGCATTTTTTCCTTCATTTCAACCCTGGTGAATCTAACGATTATGTGCCTTGGGGATCCTCTTCTTGAGGAATATCTTTGTGGTGTTCTCTGTATTTCCTGGACTTGAATGTTGGCCTGCCTTGAAGTTGAGGCAGCAATTACTAGCCTACCAACCAAAAAAAGTCCAGGTCCAGACGGGTTCACAGCCAAATTCTACCAGACATACAAAGAGGAATTGGTACCATTCCTTCTGAAACTATTCCAAACAAATACAAAAAGAGGGAATCCTTCCCAAATCATTTTATGAGACCAACATCATCCTGATACCAAAACCTGGCAAAGACTCAACAAGAAAAGAAAACTTCAGGTCAATATCCATGATAAATATAGATGTAAAAATCTTCAATAAAATACTGGCAAACTGATTGCAACAGCACATCAGAAAGCTTTTCCATCACGATCAAGTAGGCTTCATTCTGGGGATACAAGGCTGGTTCAACATATGCAAGTCTATATACATAACCCACCACATAAACAGAACCAAAAACAAAAACCACATGATTATCCCAATAGACGCAGAGAAGGCCTTCAACAAAATTCATCAGCCTTTTATGCTAAAAACTCTCAATAAACTAGGTATGGAAGGAACATATCTCATAATCATAAAAGCTATTTATGACAAACCTACAGCCAATATCATACTGAATAGGCAAAAACTGGAAACATTCCCTCTGAAATCCAGCACTAGACCAGGATGCCCTCTCTCACCACTCCTATTCAATATAGTATTGGAAGTTCTAGCCAGAGCAATTAGGAAAGAAAAAAAAAAACAAAGGGTATTCAATTAGGAAAAGAGGAAGTCAAATTGTCTCTATTTGCAGAGGACATGATTGTATATTTAGAAAACCCTATCATATCAGCCCAAAATCTCCTTAAGCTGATAAGCAACTTCAGCAAAGTCTCAGGATAGAAAATCAATGTGCAGAAATCACAAGCATTCCTATACACAAATAACATACTTAAAGAGAGCCAAATCATGAGTCAACCCCCATTCTTAATTGCTACAAAGAGAATAAAATACTTAGGAATACAACGAACAAAGGATGTAAAGGACCTCTTCAAAGAGAACTACAAACCACTGCTCAAGGAAATAAGAGAGGACACAAACATATGGAGAAACATTCCATGCTCATGGTTAGGAAGAATCAGTATCATGAAAATGGCCATACTGCCCAAAGTAATTTACAGATTCAACACTATCCCCATCAAGCTACCAATGACCTTCTTCAGAGAACTGGAGAAAACACCTTAAACTTAATATGGAACCAAAAAAGAGCCCGCATAGCCAAGACAATCTTAAGCAAAAAGAACAAAGCTGGAGGCATCACACTACGTGATTTCAAACTATACTACAAAGCTACAGTAATCAAAACAGCATGGTACTGGTACCAAAACAGAGATATAGACCAATGGAACAGAACAGAGGCTTTGGAGGCAACGCAACACATCTTCAACCATCTGATCTTTGATAAACCTGACAAAAGCAAGCAATGGGGAAAGGATTCCCTGTTTAATAAATGATGTTGGGAAAACCGGCTAGCCATGTGCAGAAAGTGGAAACTGGACCCCTTCCTGACACCTTACACTAAAATTAACTCCAGATGGATTAAAGACTTAAACATAAGACCCAACGCTATAAAAACCCTAGAAGAAAACCTAAGCAAATCCATTCAGGACATAGGCATAGGCAAGGACTTCATGACTAAAACACCAAAAGTATTGGCAACAAAAGCCAAAACAGACAAATGGGACCTAATTAAACTCTAGAGCTCTGTACAGCAAAAGAAACAAGCATTAAAGTGAACTGGCAACCAACAGAATGGAAAAAATATTTTGCAATCTACCCATCTGACAAAGGGCTAACATCCAGAATCTACAAAGAGCTAAAACAGATTTACAGGGAAAAAACAAACAAACCCATCCAGAAGTGGGAGAAGGATATGAACAGACACTTTTCAAAAGAAGACATATATGAGGCCAGTAAACATATGAAAAAATGCTCATCATCACTGATTGTTAGAGAAATGCAAATGAAAACCACATTGAGATACCACCTCATGCCAATTAGAATGGCAATCATTAAAAAATCTGGAGACAACAGATGCTGGGAGGATGTGGAGAAATAGGAACACTTTTACACTGTTGGTGGGAGTGTAAATTAGTTCAACCATTGTGGAAGACAGTGTGGCGATTCCTTAAGGACCTAGAAATAGAAATTCCATTTGACCCAGCAATCTCATTACTGGGTATATATCCAAAGAATTATTAATCATTCTATTACAAAGACACATACACATGTATGTTCATAGTGGCACTGTTTACAATAGCAAAGACCTGGAATCAACCCAAATGCCCATCAGTGATAGACCGGACAAGGAAAATGTGGCACATATACACCATGGAATACTATGCAGCCATAAAAATGATGAGTTCGTGTCCTTTGTAGGGACATGGATGAATGTGGAAACCATCATTCTCAGCAAACTGACACAAGAACAGAAAATTAAACACCACATGTTCTCACTGATAGGCAGGTGTTGAACAATGAGAACACATGGACACGGTGAGGGGAGCATCACACACTGGGGTCTGTTGTGGGGTGGCAAAGGAGGGACAGCTGGGAGCGGGGAGGTCGGGGAGGGATAACATGGGGAGAAATGCCAGATGTAGGTGACGGAGGATGGCGGCAGCAAACCACATTGCCATGTGTGTACCTATGCAACAATCCTGTATGATCTGCACATGTACCTCAGAACATAAAGTACAATTAAAAAAAAAAAGACTATACCCTAGAAATAAGAATTTGCCATTAGACAAAAGGAAGCAACCAAAATGAACCCATCCTAACAAAGTATAAACTCAAGCCTCCATGGGTTCAAAATGATTAGCTAGTAATTTAACTCCTGGCTAGAAAAAAAATTCACACTCTTCAAAGGAAGATAACGGAATCCAGAGAATCTGTAATATATATTACACAATGTAAGGGACACAATTTTAAGACAAACAGAATATGAAAACAAATAGGCAAATGTGACCCTTATCCAAGGATCAAAGTAGTCATTGAAACTGATCCTAAGATGACACAAATATTGGAATTAGTAGACGAAGACTCTAACACATCTAGTAAAAGTATGTTTAAGGAATTTTTAAAATATAGGGTGAAAATATGGGAATTCTCAGCAGAGAAACGGAACCAAAAAAAAAAAAAATCCCAGAATAAAATACAATATATAAAATGAAAAGCTATTGGATTTACTTAACTGTAGATTGGAGATAGTCAAAAGGAGTAAATTGAAGGCAGATCAGTAGATATTATCTGATCTAAAGAACAGAGAAAAGAATGGAAAAGAAAGAAATCAGAGACTGAGTGACTTGTGGGACAATATTAAGTAGTCTAACATAATTTTGTAACTGTAGTCTCAGAAGGAAAGAAGAGGGAGAGAAGCCTAGTAAAACTATTTGAGGAAATGAAGACCAAAATATTCCCAAATGTGGTAAAAAATATTAAGTTAGAGATCCAAGAAACTCAGTGAATTCCAAGAAAGGTAAATTTAGAGAAAAAAAATCAAGCAGACTAATTATATTAAAATAATGCTAAATGAAAATAAAGATAAAAATCTCAAAACAAACAGCCAGAACATATGGCAGGGGACCCATGTTACATTTAGAAGAACAATTATTTGAATAACTACTTACCTCTTACAAGAAACAATGAAGGCCAGATGTCAGTGAAACATTACAGTACTGAAAAGAAAACAGAAAGAAGACCCATTCTAGAATTCTATGTTTAGTTGAGCAATCCATTCAAACTAAGGTAAAATAAAATGCATTTTCAGATATATAAAAGCTGAGAAAATTGGTTTCCAGCAGACATACTGTACGAGAAATGCTCTAGGGAGTTCCTTAAACTAAAGCAAAATGGTATCATATGGAAACCTGGAATCACAAGTTGCAATGAAGAGTACCAGAAAAGATAAGTATGTAGTAAATCAGAAACTCATCATTATGGAGGTCTGAGATAATCAACTTAAATACAGATTTTTTATAAGTACAAAGATAATAAAAATGAGAAAAACTAATAAATTAAAAAGTCAGAAAAAAGCAATTCAACATGAAAAATATTGGTATCCCATAATAGAGAATACAACTGAAAATCAAGGTGCATTTAGATATATGGGATATGAGAATGTCCCAAAATGAAGAAAGACCCAAATCCACTGATTAAAAGAACATAGTATTCCAGAAAAATTTGAACATTAAGACATATCCTTGTTAAGTTCTTAAAGGATAAAGAAATAATCCTTCAAGCAAAAAGGCAAGTAAAGAAGCACATATAAATGGGAGGAGAATCAGATTGGCCTCATAATTCTCCTTAGCAAAATTCAGTGCCAGAAGACTTGGCACAATGACACATACCTGGAGACAAGAAAGTATATTCCAAGAAAATTTTACCTACTTAAGATACCATTTAAGTAAAAACACAACCTGAAGACAGTCTCAAATGTGAAAAGCCATCAGGCATACAGCAATAATGAACACTTTTTCTGGAAAAGCTGCTTGATAATAAAATCCAACCAATTAGTGATAAATCAAAACAGTGATATCAGGAATGGAGAACAATAGTACAATGACTGGTAATGAGGACTGAATTATTTACATGTAGAACCAATATTAAACAACTATAGAAATGATGATGATAAATGTGAATCTTATAAACCTGGATAATATAAACATGGTAATTTATCAAAAACTGGTATCTAGTAAGAAGAGATCAGAGAATAAGTATGAGATTGCTAATGTTATCTTTCAGAGTGTGAAGTCAGTGAATATTATCTAAAATTGAACCAAGTAGTTAAACAAAGAAGCTGCAATGACTCCAATCACTTAGCAATACCAAACTCTTTTTTTTTTTAGTATAATGTAAGTGTGGGACTGCCCATAGTGATATTTACCAACACAAGGAGAAAGCTGACCTGAGCACAGAACAAATCCAGAAGGAAACAGAGAAAGTGATATGTATGCAGGGGAAATACAAAGGGATGCAACCATCTCTTTGTGATTTCTGATTCCAGCTGCATCTAGAACTGGCATCTCTCAGGCTTTCCATTTACGTGAGGCAATATATTCTTTTAATCATAAGCCAAAATAATAATTTTTAATATTACAGAATTATTTTAGAAAATAGAATCTAATTTAGAATATGGATCGGAACAAAGATTATTGAGGCTCAGAAGAAAGTCAAAATGCAATTCAAAGAATCCAAAGAATAGTATCCAATGATACAGGAGCTGAAAGATGGAATGGCCATTTTAAGAAAGAACAAAACTGATCTGAGATAGCTGAAAAACTCACTTCAAGAATTTCAGAGTACAATCACAAATATTAACAGCAGAATCAACCAAACTGATGAAATAATCTCAGAGCTTGAAGGCCGGTTCTCCAAAATTGTCTGATTAAAATATAGAAAAAAGTATAAGAAAGAATGAACAAAACCTCCAAGAAATATGAGTTTATATAAAGAGATAAGATCTATGACTCATTGCCATCCCTAAAAGAGGGAAAGAAAGCAAGCAACCTGAAAAACATATTTCAGGATATCGTCCATGAAAATTTTCCCAACCTCGCTAGAGAGGTCAACATTTAAATTTGGAAAAATACACAGAACACCTGCAACATCCTGTACAAGATGACCATCCCCAAGACACATAGTCAACAGATTCTCCAAGGTCAAAATGAAAGAAAAAATGTTAAGGGCAGCTAGAGAGAAGGGGTAGGTCGCCTACAAAGGGAACCCCACTAGGCTAACAGTGAACCTTTCAGCAGAAATCCTACAAACCAGAATAGATTAGGGGCATATATTCAGCATTGTTAAAGCAAAGAAATTTTAACCAAGAATTTCATTTCTAGCCTAACTAAACTTCATAAGCAGAGGAGAAATATGATCCTATTTAGACAAGCAAATACTAAGGGGATTAATTGCCACCAGATCTGCCTTACAAAAGATCCTTAAGGGAGTGCTAAATACGGAAAGAAAAGACCATTACCAGCCACTATGAAAGGACACTTAAGTACATAGACCACTGATACTACAACGCAACTACACAATCAAGTCTGCATAATTGACAGCTAACAACATGACGACAGGATAAACTCCGCACCTGTCACTATTAACCTTGAATGTCAATGAGCTAAATGCGCCCAATTAAAAGCAGGAGCACAGAGTGGCAAGTTGGATAAAGAAGCAAGACTTAATTTTATGTTGTCTTCAAGAAAGCCATCTTACATGCAATGACACCCATAGGTTTAATGTAAAGTGATGGAGAAAAATCTACCAAGAAAATAGTAAACAGAAAAAACAAAACAAAACAAAAAAACAGAAGTTGCCATTATAATTTCAGACAAAACAAAATAGACTTCAGATGAATAATGATCAAAAAAGACAAGGGCATTACACGATGGTAAAGGGTTCAATTCAACAAGAAGACCTAACTATCCTAAGTATATATGCACCCAACACAGAACACCTAGATTTATAAATCAAGTTCTCAAAGACCTACAAAGAGACTTGAATAACCATACAATAATAGTGGTAGACTTCAACACCCCACTGACAGTATTGCACATCATTGAAGCAGAAAACTAACAAAGATATTTGAGACCTGAACTCAGTATTTGGCCAGATGGACCTAACAAACCTCTACAGAACTCTCCACCCAAAAACAACAGAATATACATTTTTCTCATATGCACATGGCACATACTCTAAAATCAACCACACAATTCATCATAAAACAATTCCTAGCAAATTTAAAAAACCCAAAATCATGCCAACCACACTCTTGGACTGCAGTGCAATAACAATGGTAATCAACACTAAAAAAATTGCTCAAAACCAATTACATGGAAATTAAGCAGCCTATCTCTGAATGACTTTTGTGTAAATACTGAAATTAAGACAGAAGCCAAGAAATTCTTTGATACTAATGAGAACAAAGATACAACATACCAGAATCTCTGGGATACAGCTAAAGTAGTGTTAAGAGAAACACTTAAAGCACAAAACACCCACAACAAAAAGTTAGAAAGATCACAAATTAACATAATATCACAACTAGAGGAACTAGAGAAACAAAAGCAAACCAAAGCTAGCAGAAGAAAATAAATAACAAAAATCAGAGCTGAACTAAAGGAAATTGAATGTGAAAAATCACACAAAAGATCAATGAATTCATGAGTTGGTTCTTCGAAAGAATAAATAAGATTGATAAACTGCTAAATGGACTAATCTAGAAAAAAACAGAGAAGAATCAAAGTCAATCCAAAATGACAAAGTAGACATTACTATCAACCTCATAGAAATACAAAAAAAAAACCCCAGAGACTACTATGAACACTTCTATGCACACAAACTAGAAAACCTAGAAGAAATGGATATATTCTGGAAACACACAACCTCCCAAGATTGAACCAGGAAAAAATCAAATCCCCAAATGGACCAACAATGAGTTCCAAAGCTGAATCAGTAATAAAAAGCCTACAAACCAAAAAAAAGCTCAGGATTAGATGTATTCATAGCCAAATTCTACCAGACATATAATGAACAGCTAGTACCATTCCTACTGAAACTGTTTCAAAAAACTGAGAAAGGACTGCTCCCTAACTCATTCTGTGAAGCTATTAGCATCATTCTGATACCAAAACCTAGCAGAGTAACAACAAACAAAAGAAACCTTTAGGCCAATATCCTTGATGAACATATGTGTAAAAATCTTCAACTATATATTAGCAAACTGAATCCAACAGCACATCAAAAAGCTAATCCACCATGATAGAGCAGGTTTTATCCTTGGAATGCAAGGTTGGTTCAACATATGCAAATCAATAAATGTGATTCATCATATAAACAGAACTAAAAACGAAAACTACATGATCATCTCAATAGATGCAGAAAAGGCTTTCAATAAAATTTAACATCCCTTCATGTTAAAAATCCTCAACAAACTAGGCATTGAAGGGTGATACCTCAAAATAATAAGAGCTTCACAGCCAACATCATATTGAATGGGCAAAAGCTGGAAGCATTCCCCTTGAGAACCAGGACAAGACAAGGATGCCCACTCCCACTACTTCTATTCAACATAGTACTGTAAGTCCCAGCAAGAGCGATCCGGCAAGAGAAAGAAATAAAAGATACTTATATAGGAAGAGAGGACATCAAACTATCTCTGTTTGCAGATGATATGATTCTATGCTTAGAAAACACCATAGTCTCTGCCCAAAAGCTCCTAAATATGATAAACAACTTCAGCAAAGTTTCAAGATATAAAATCAAGAGCATTGATTGTACAAAAATCAGTAGTATTTCTACACTGACAACATCCAAGCTGCAAACCAAATCAAGAATGCAATCTTATTCACAATAGCCACAAAGAGAGTAAAATACCTAAAAGTACAGCCAATCAGAGAATACAGCTAAGCAGAAAGATGAACAATCTCTACAATGAGAATTACAAAACACTGTTCAAAGAAATCAGAGATGACACAAACAAATGGAAAAAAATATCCCATGCTTACAGATAGGAAGAATCAATAATGTTAAAGTGTCCATACTACCCAAAGCAATTTACAGATTCAATGGTCTCCCTATCAAACTACAAAGAATTAGAAAAAACTATATAAAACTAAGAAAGGGCTCAAATAGCCACAGCAATCCTAAGCAAAATGAATTAAGCTGGAGATAATACATCACCCAACTTCAAACTATACTACAAGGATACAGTAACCAAAACAGCATGGTACTGGTACAAAAACAGACACATACAGCAATGGAATGAAATACAGAGCCCAGAAATAAAGCCACACACCCGTAACCATCTGATCTTCAACAAAATCAATAAAAACAAACAATGAGGAAAGGACTCCCTGTTGAATTAATGGTGCTGTGCAAAAGATTAAAACTGGACCCCTTCCTTATGCCATATACAAAAATCAACTCAAGATGGATTAAAGACTTAAATGTAAAGGCTAAAACTATAACAATCCTAGAAGATAATTGAGGAAATACCATTCTGGACATAGGCCCTGGCAAAGATTTCCTGATGGAGACATCAAAAGCAATTGTAACAACAACAAAAAAAATTGACAAACGGGACCTAATTTAACTAAAGAGCTTCTGTACAGCCAAAGAAACTATCAACAGAGTAAACAGACAACTTACAGAATGCGAGAAAATGTTTGCAAACTACGCATTCGACGAAAATCTAATATCCATAATCTACAAGGAATTTAAACAAACTAACAAGCAAAAAATGAACAACTCGATTAAAAAGTGGGTGAAGGATATGAACGACACTTTTCAAAAGAAGGTATACACATGGCCAGAAGCATATGAAAAGATGCTCACATCACTAATTATTAGTGAAATGCAAATCAAATCTACAGTGAGACCATCTCACACCAGTCAGAATAGCTATTGTTAAAAATTCAAAAAATAGACTCTGCTGACGCTATAGAGAAAAGGGAATGCTTATATGCTGCTGGTAGGAATGTAAATTAGTTCATCTATTGTGGAAAGGAGTTTGGCAATTTCTCAGAGAAATTAAAACAGAACTACTATTTGACCCAGCGATCCCATAATTGGTATATACCCAAAGGAATATAAACCATTCTGCCGTAAAGACACACACACGCATGTGTTCATTCCAGCACTATTCACAATAGCGAAGATTTGGAATCAACCTAAATATCCTTCAGTGTTAGACTGGATAAAGTAAATGTACATATACACCATGGAATACTACACACCCATAAAAAAGAATAAGATCATGTCCTTTGCAGTGACATGTGTCAAGCTGGAAGCCATTATCCTAAGCAAACTAATGCAGGAACAGAAAACCAAATACCACATATTCTCACTTATAAGCGGGAGCTAAGCACTGAGTACACATGGATGCAAAGAAGAAAATAACAGACAGTGGGGCCTACTTAAGGGTGGAGGATAGGAGAAGGGTGATGATTGAAGATTATCTGTTGGTTACTATGCTTATTACCTGGGTGATGAAGTAATATGTACACCAAACCCCTGTGATATGCAATTTATCTATATAACAAACCTACAAATGTACCCTTGAACTTAAAATAAGTTTCAAATTAAAAAAAAAAAAAGAGGTCAAGAGAAGAGAAAGAGATTCTGGATGCATATACAGTCAGCAGTCCTTATTCATGGGTCTGCAGATTCAACAGACCACGGATTGAAAATATTGAAGGAAATGAACACAGAAAAATAACAGTACAAATAAGAAAAAAATACAGTGTAACAATTACTTACACAGAATTTACATTGCATTAGGTATTATAAGTATTCTAGAGATGATGTAAAGTATATGGGAGGATATACGTAGGTTATATGCAAATACTAAGCCATTTATATATCAGGGAATTGAGCATCCTCAGATTTTAGTATCTTTCAGAGACCTGAAACCAATGTCCTACTAATACCAAGGAATGACTGTATATCAATCTACTAATTTGACATAGTATAAATAAAAGGTAATTACTTTCTTTTTAAATTTTGTTCTATAAATTCCCGAAAATAGAAAAAAAAAAAAAACCCAAGAGGGAAACACAAAGAATCAATACATCCCAGCATGAAGTTGAGTTACAGATATTTCGCAGATGGAGAGGATCCATCCCACCAAGATCACTCAATCCAATGTCCTATAATGCAAATGAGTCAATAGAGCCAGAGGCTGACAACCTGTCACAGGGCACTGCAGTGAGGGAGGGGCATTGCTAGCTCTAGAGCCCTGATCCCTTACCCACCAACTTCATGCTTTAGAGTTAATTCCACTTTTCTACATGTTTCCTACGGATGAAGCTAACTATGAAGTACACACATTGTACTTGGTAAGTGTGTGTGCGCACACACGTGTGTTGTTTTTCAAAGGTGCTCGAAACATGGTTGAAAGCTTTCTGACAGAGCCCTGATTGTTTGGAGAGAGGCAGGGCTAGCAAAATCAGAGGAGTGCGTAACATTAAAGTGAAGTTAAAAAGGGGCTATTGTTCCTATAACTAATCTTTACATTGAATCTTTCCTAGCAAAGGAGCGGATGTAGGGTTGGTTTCAGCTCTATCAAAAAGACCTGACATTTCTGTGAGGAGGCCAAACAATACACAGTTCTAGAGATACTAACCTGCAATCTGGTCACACAGAATACGTCCTCTACAGACCTAGAAACTAGTAGATATCCTAGAAACTAGTTCTCCTACTGGTGAGCAAAGGATGCTAAGAAGAAGTGACAAGCACACAGCATCTTTGGACCCTAAAGTGGTGCAGTCTGTGATCTAACTCTTAAGTTTCTAAGGCACAACCAACCACTAGCCTCAGAAACTTAGGAGTTAGATCACAGACTGCACTATTCCTAGATGAAAGAGAAAAAGGGCTGACTGACATTTTTATTTTAGAGTTAAAATACTGGAGAAGAGTTCATATTTGGCATTTCTGTCATCTGAAAAAGCTGTGTTGATTGGCCTTCAGGTGACTATTTTGCATTACCATGGGGTCTTTACTCCAAGGGTGTCCAGCTTCTGAAATGAGAGATGAGTAGAGAATGTCAGTCAGGTTCAGAGGAATGCTGTGCCAGGCACAGATCTGAAGGACGCTGGTGGTTGACCCTACAGAAGTCAAGGTTGACCCTGAAGCCCTTCTCCACATGCTCTTGGATGGACTGAGGCTACAGATACCACTGGCACCACCTACATCTCTGAAAGTTCGCCACAACCGAGACAGGACTTGCTCTTTCTGGGAAAGACCCCGCATTTGCCTTCCTGTGGTGTGCTGATTGTTTCCTCCATGAGAAAGTCACTGTCTCTGATAATGTTTTTATTTCACATGATCATCTGAGAAAAAATGGACAAGCAAGTTAAGAAAGTGAAGAGCAGAGGCCACTGGGATGAAGGCTAGAAGAAATGAATTCATGAAAGCCATGAAAGATCACATTGATGCTAACACATTGTACAGACTGGGGTTTAATCTGTTGGGCACTGTGCCAAATGATTTTCAAGTATTATATTATTAATCTTGATGAAAATCATAAGAGATAGATGTTATAATTATCCCCATTTTACAGACGAGGAAACTGATGCTTGGAGGTAGCCTGCCCAAAGTAGCAACTCTAGAAAGGAGAGGACCAGAACTAGAATCCAGTCTGACTCTGGCTCCTTCCCTTCTTACCCTCCCCTGCCTGACCTTCCTTCCTCTCACCCCAGAAACAAAAGCCCTTCCCCTTGGGAAAGATCTGCTATCAATCATTCCTACCTTACAATCACACACTTGCAGACATGAAGTGATGCATCACCTCCCCCAGGAGAGAAACCTTTTAAAAATCTTCTCCAGTGATCAAAGATGTTTCGCTACCAACTCTGCCTATATATAACCTACATTTACAAAAATGGTGCATGATGGGGTACTATTATCCTGCAACTGTAGCTCACTGATGAAGTCAAGTAATTGATACAACACTGCTTGCAAGGAACAGCGACTCTGCACCTAAGAAGGAAGGCAGGAGGGTACTGCATGGACTTTCCGAGGGCTGTTTCTGCCCTGAGCCTTCTTCCTCATCTGTAAAATGAGGGATTTGGATGGAATGCTTGCTAAGGGATGTTTAAGCATTGTGATGTTGTAGTATCTATAAGAAAGCAATTAAACTCTGATTTTATAAACCTTCACATTTATTGTGGCATTTTTCATCATCAAATTGGCAAAGATTGAAACACACTGGGCTACTGAGGGGATAACAAAACAGATGCTCTTGGCCTTACTGGTGGGTGAATAAATTGACTCCACCTCTGTAGATAACATAAAAATACAATAACAATGACAATCATAATTAATTGCAGTGCATTTACCCGTTTACACTGATAAATCACTTCTGGGAGATTCTCGAGCTATCTTTGCACATGGAAGATTATCTACAGTGCTGTTTATTATAACGGAAAGCTAGGAATGACCTGCATGCCCTTTGGTGAAGGATAGTATGCTGAATTGGGCTACATCTAAATAAATGGGACACTACACCATCATTAAAAAGAATAAGGTAGATGAACATGTTAGAACAGGATCTCCAAACTAAATCACTAGGAAGAAAAAGTGGAGAACAACATAATATGCTCCCATTTGGTTTGGCTGTGTGGTTCGAAGGTGTATATGTGTTTGTACACATGCAAGTTTAGAACATCCCTGGAATGACTGAGTTATAAACAACTGTTAACAGTGGTTGACATGGGAGGGGACTTGGGAACCAAGAATAAAAGGGAGAGTTTTTTATTATTGTGGAGCTTATTGTACTCTTTGAGTTTTTTGCTTTGTACTTATAGTTACTTTTTATTTAAAAAAAAAACTAGTTCAAAAAGTTTTTTCATTTTATCAGAGGTCATAACAAAAACACAAAAATAAGAGAAATTGTGTCAACTTTATTACATAATGTATCACACATCCACATATATATACAGCATTACACAGTGTTACATATATATATAATATCTATATTACATACATGTTTATGTATATATACATACACAAATACAATTACATATATATGTATACACACACACACTAGTTGAAGAATTTGTTGACCCAGTTGGTTAAAAGTTGAAAACTTTTTTGAAAAGATCTTTTTTATATCCTTTTCCCACTTTTTTGATGGGATGTTAGTTTTTTTTTTCTTGTAAATTTGTGTTCCATAGATTCTGAATATTAGCCCTTTGTCTGATGGGTAGATTGCAAAAATTTTGTCCCATTCTGTTGGTTGCTGGTTCTCTATTGATAGTTTCTTTTGCTGTGCAGAAGCTCTTAAGTTTAATTAGATCCCACTTGTCTATTTTGGCTTCTGTTGCCACTGCTTTTGGTGTTTTAGTCATGAAGTTCTTGCTCATGCCTATGTCCTGAATGGTACTGCCTAGGTTTTCTTCTAGAGTTTTTATGGTGTTAGGCCTCATGTTCAAATCTTTAATCCATCTAGAGTTAATTTTTGTATAAGGTGTAAGGAAGGAATCCAGTTTCAGCTTTCTGCATATGGCTAGCCAGTTTTCCCAACACCATTTATTAAATAGGGAATTCTTTCCCCATTGCTTGTTTTTGTCAGGTTTATCAAAAATCAGATGGTTGTAGTTGTGTGGCATTCCTTCTGAGGCCTTTGTTCTGTTCCATTGGTCTGTATCTCTGTTTTGATACCAGTACCATGCTGTTTTGATTATAGTAGCCTTGTAATCTAGTTTGAAGTCAGGTAGCAAGACATTTATGCAGCCAACAAACATATGAAAAAAAGCTCATCATCACTGGTCATTTGAGAAATGCAAATCAAAACCACATTGAGATACCACCTCACGCCAGTTAGAATGGTGATCATTAAAAAATTAAGAGACAACAGAGCCAGAGAGGATGTGGAGAAATAAGAATGCTTTTACACTGGTTGGTGAGAGTGTAAATTAATTCAACCATTGTGGAAGACAGTATGGCAATTCCTCAAGGATGTAGAAACGGAAATACCATTTGACCCAGCAATCCCATTACTGGGTATATACCCAAAGGATTATAAATCATTCTATTATAAAGATACATGCACACGATTGTTTACTGAGGCACTGTTTACAATAGCAAAGACTTGGAACCAACTCAAATGCCCATCAAGGATACACTGGCTAAAGAAAATGTGGCAGATATATACCATGGAATACTATGCAGCCATAAAAAAGATGAGTTCATGTGCTTTGCTGGGACATGCATGGAACTGGAAACCATCATTCTCAGCAAACTGACACAAGAACAGAAGACCAAACGCCACATGTTCTCACTCATAGGCAGGTATTGAACAGTGAGAACACAGGGACACAGGGAGGGGAACATCACACACTGGGGCCTGGGGGGTGGGGGGCTAAGGAAGGAATAGCAGGGGGTTGGGGGATTGGGGAGGGATAGCATTAGGAGAAATACCTACTGTAGATGACAGGGCAACAGATGCAGCAAACCACCACCATGGCTTGTGTATACCTGTGTAATAAACCTGCATGATCTGCACATGTACCCCAGAACTTAAATAAATAAAAATAAAATAAAATAAAAATAAATAAATAAAGTTGAAAGCTCATGAAATTCCAGTCATTGATTCTCTCCCAATTTGGAGACTCAGCCTCTCCCTTCCGTAACCACAGACTATGCTTGGAGCCTAGGTCAGCCACCTACACAATGGACTTTCCAAGATAAAAGATCACACTTTTTTTCTCTTTCATCCAATGCCCAAATGTCTCTCCCACATCCCCACCAAGTGAACACATTCAGCATCCATCTCACTTTAGCCAGAGGAGCTGGGCATAAAGAGGCCTCATTGTAAGCCTCATGGCGGGCAAATGGGCCAACACTTGTTGGCCATTGCCTGAAATCTCCCATGTAAACACGAAACAATCAAACATCTCTGATTCACGTTTGTTGAATGTTCTTAAGCCCTGAGAGGAAAGGAGTCAAAAATAGCTAAGAGTTTTGAAACCCTTTAGGAAAAGGCACTCTTTGGCATACTTGTTTTTTCAGTATTCAATGAACAAAAAGGTTCACTGTTTCGACCACCAAGAGAACAGCCAAGTTTTTAGAAACGCAGTCACACTTTTGGCTGACATAAGGAGATTTTCCAACTGGGCTTTCATCCGCACACGTATGGGTGGTCTCTCTTCCACCTACCACGGACTTTCCCGTGCCAACAAATTTGTTTGTAAATCTAGTGTAATAACAAAGCTTGTGTACTCACGGAACTCTAGACATTTGGCACGAGGAAATACAAAGGTGCATTTAGATGCCTCTATTGCTAAGAAAACCTTGATTCTTTGAAAGATGGAAAAGTCGCTTTAAACAGATCTCTTAACGTCTTTATGGAGAAATGTAGCTGACTCGCAATTCCTTCAACAGAAACTCAAGATTGAATTATTTCCACTGGGCAGATTAAAATACACAATGTTTTCATGAGGATGACTGGACTTCATAAATTTGTCACTGCCTGGCCATGTGCAGCCTTTGATCCTTTCCACTGGGTCTTGTTTTGAGCAGAAAGCGTTTAGCTGCTGGGTGACACACGTCTCTGCATCCATCCCTCCTGCATGTTAAATTTGGCTGTCCTCATCAGAAGGAAAGAGACAGGGCCAGCTATTAGGGAAGTGCTACACTGACATATTGAATCTTTTCCATTTTAAAGTAAAGCTGCTCAGAAGCCCCCAAACCAAACCGCCTTAGTTTAAAGGTATAGGCCATCTGGCCAGCATGTCTGTCTCCTCTTTATCCATTAGGGTGGATTCTGCTGGTTGGTCTGATCGGGTCATTATTCTCCTTCTCTCATTCCAACACGTTAGTGCCCTACTCAAAGAGGACCCCATCCCCAAGAGAGAAATACTGTTCAATCCAATCAATGCAAGTCACTGAAGTGCAACAAATAGCAACTGAGCTTTCTAAGGGTCATATATGATGCTGGTACCAGGAATATAAGAGAATAAGACATAGAACCTGCCTCTAAGATGCTCATCAGCTAACAGAGAAGACAGACAACCCGACAACAAAGTGATCAGTGCATGAGGCCTGTCTGATGGATTTGGAGCACTTATCAATCAGATATATTGGTATCCCAAACTTCAGAGGCTGTGGGTGCTACAGGAAGGCAAAGCAATCAGAGAGAACTTCCTGAGGAGGTGGCAACTGAGCTGGGTCTTAGAGGATCTGTAGGAGTGTGGCCAGAGAAAGGTGATGGGAGGCACTTCTAGGCAAAAGGGAGAGAATTAACAACAGCACGGGTGTGTGCAACAGCATGGAAAAGCAGGTATTTGTGTAGCTGAAGTGTGATGTACAAGGTAGGAAGCGGGGAGAGTTAATGGGTGTAATTGACAACAGGGACTCAGCTTTTCATTACCATTTAAAAATAATCATAATGATGATATTTGGAATTTTATTCTATTTTACACATGAAGAATATGGGGGTCCAGAAAGGTTGTGATTTGTTCAAGATTCTCTACCTAGTACTTAGCAAACAGAGCTCAAGCCCTGGTGCATGGGATACTGAAGACCTTGCTCTTGACCACTACCTGCAGGTTGCTATAAAAATGGAATACAATAGAGACTCCAGTAACCACAAGAGAGTTGGGATACCAAGTCCTCACTTTCTGAAAGTTGTGAAGGGCACATCAGTAATCATGGTATCAGGGAGTGGCCACAGTGGCTGGCAGGATAGTGGTACTCAGTGAAGGAGGCAGCAGCTGCCCCAGTTGGGGGAGGGTTGTCCACCATACCAAAGCAGTTCTAACCTTGCCTGTGTAAACAAAATCACAAGGAAGTTTACACAGCAGCTGGGCAGAGCCCTCGTCAGCTCAGCAAGGCCTCTGTAGGCAGACTGTGACTAGACTCCCTCCTTGCTGGGCAGGGCATCTCTGAAAAAAGGCAGTAGCCCATCAGGGACTTATAAATAAAGCCCCACCTTCCTGGGACAGAGCACCTGGGAAAAGGGGTGGTTGTGAGTTCCACTTCAGCAGACTTAAACGTCCCTGCCCAGCAGCTCTGAAGGGAGCAACAGAGCTCCCAGTATAGCACTTGAGCTCTGATAAGGGACAGACTGCCTCCTTAAGTGGCTCCCTGACCCCCATATATCCTAAGAGACACCTCATACAGGAGAGCTCTGGTTAACATCTCCTTCATCCCCTTCTGGGACGAAGCTACCAGAGGAAGAAACAGGCAGCAATCCTTGCTATTCTGCAGTCCCAGTGGGTGATTCCCAGGCAAGCAGGGTCTGGAGTGGACCTCCAGCAATCCTGCAGCCGAGGGGCCTGTTAGAAGGAAAACTAAAAAACAGAAAGAAATAGCTTCAACATCAACAGAAAGGATGCCCACTCAGAGACCCCATCCGAAAGTCACCAACTTCAAAGACCAAAGATAGATAAATCCACAAAGATGTGAAGAAACCACCACAAGAAGGCTGAAATCACCAAAAACCAGAACGCCTCTTCTCCAAGGGATTGCAACTCCTCACCAGCAAGGGAACAAAACTGGATGGAGAATGAGTTTGAAGAATTGACAGAAGCAGGCTTCAGAAGGTGGATAATAAGAAACTTCTCTGAGCTAAAGGAGCATGTTCTAACTCAATGCAAAGAAACTAAGAACCTTGAAAAATGGTTAGATGAAATGCTAACTAGAAGAATCAGCTTAGAAAAGAACGTAAAGGACCTGACAGAGCTGAAAAACACAGCACGAGAACTTCATGAAGTATACGCAAGTTTCAATAGCTGAATCAATCAAGCAGAAGAAAGGATATCAGAGATCAAAGATCAACTCAATGAAATAAAACGAGAAGACCAGATTAGAGAAAAAAAGAGTGCAAAGAAATGAACAAAGCCTCCAAGAAATATGGGATTATGTGAAAAGACCAAATCTAGGATAGATTGGTGTACCTGAATGTGACAGGGAGAATGAAACCAAGTTGTAAAACACTCTTTAGGATATTATTCAGGAGAACTTTCCCAACCTAGCAAGGCAGGCCAACATTCAGATTCAGGAGATACAGAGAACACGACATAGATATTCCCCAAGAAGAGCAACCCCAAGGCACATAATCATCAGATTCAGCAGGGTTGAAATGAAGGAAAAAAATGCTAAGGGCAGCCAGAGAGAAAGATTGGGTTACCCACAAAGGGAAGCCCATCAGACTCACAGCGGATCTCTTGGCAGAAACCCCACAAGCCAGAAGAGAGTGGTGGCCAATATTCGACATCCTTAAAGAAAAGACCTTTCAACCCAGAATTTCATATCCAGCCAAACTAAGCTTCATAAGTGAAGGAGAAATAAAATCCTTTACAGACAAGCAATTGCTGAGAGATTTTGTCACTACCACACCTGCCTCACAAGAGCTCCTGAAAGAAGCACTAAACAAGGGAAGGAACAACCAGTACCAGCCACTGCAAAAACATACCAAATAGTAAAGACCATTTGAAGAAACTTCATCAACTAACGGGCAAATCAAGCAGCTAGTGTCAAAATGGCAAGATCAAATTCACACAAAATGTAAATGGGCTACGTGCTCCAATCAAAAGATGCAGACTGGAAAATTGGATAAAGAGTCAAGACCGATCGTGCTGTATTCAGGAGACCCATCTCATGTGCAAAGACACACATAGGCTCAAAATAAAGGGATGGAGGAAGATTTACCAAGCAAAATGGAGAGCAAAAAAAAGCAGGGGTTGCAATCCTAGTCTCTGATAAAACAGACTTTAAACCAACAAAGAACAAAAGAGACAAAGAAGGCCATTACATAACAGTAAAGGGATCAATGCAACAAGAAGAGCTAACTATCCTAAATATATATGCACCCAATACAGGAGAACCCAGATACATAAAGCAAGTTCTTAATGACCTACAAAGAGATTTGGACTCCCACACAATAATAGTGGGAGACTTAAACACACCACTGTCAATATTAGACAGATCAATGCGACAGAAAATTAACGAGGATATTCAGGACTTGAACTCAGATCTGGACCAAGCGGACCTCATAGACATCTATAGAACTCTCCACCCCAAATCCACAGAACACACATTCTTCTCAGTACCGCGTCACACTAAATCTAAAACTGACCACATAATTGGAAATAAATCACTCCTCAGCAAATGCAAAAGAATGGAAATCATAACAACCAGTCTCTCAGACCACAGTGCAATCAAATTAAACTCAGGATTAAGAAACTCACTCAAAATCACACAACTACATGGAAAGTGAACAACTTGCTCCTGAATGACTACTTGATAAATAATGAAATGAAGCCAGAAATTAAGATGTTCTTTGAAACCAATGAGAATGAAGACACAACATACCAGAATCTCCAGGACACATTTAAAGCAGTGTCTAGAGGGAAATTTATAGCACTAAATGCCCACATGAGAAGCAAGGAAAGATCTAAAATTGACACCCTAACATCAAAATTAAAAGAACTAGAGGAGCAAGATCAAACAAATTCAAAAGCTAGCAGAAGATAAGAAATAACTAAGATCAGAGCAGAACTGAAGGGGATACAGAAACGAAAAACCCTTCAAAAAAATCAATGAATCCAGAACTGGTTTTTTGAAAAGATCAACAAAATAGATAGATCACTTGCCAAACTAACAAAGGAAAGAAAGGAGAACTGAATAGATGCAATAAAAAAATGATAAAGGGGATAACATCACAGATTCCATGAAAATACAAACTACCATCAGAGATTACTACAAACACCACTATGCACATAAACCAGTAAATCTAGAAGAAATGGATAAATTCCTGGACACTTACATCCTCCCAAGACTAAATCAGGAAGAAGTTGAATCCCTGAATAGACCAATAACAAGGTCTGAAGTTGAGGCAGCAATTAGCCTAACAACCAAAAAAAGTCCAGGACCAGATGGGTTCACAGCCAAATTCTACCAAATGTACAAAGAGGAGCTGGTACCATTCCTTCTGAAACTATTACAAACAATACAAAAAGAGGGAATCCTCCCTAACTCATTTTATGAGACCAACATCATCCTGACACCAAAACCTGGCAGAGACACAACTAAAAAAAGAAAATTTCAGACTAATACCCACGATGAACATTGACGTGAAAATCTTCAATAAAATACTGGCAAACTCAATCCAACAACACATCAAAAAGCTTATCCATCATGATCAAGTCAGCTTCATCCTGAGGATGCAAGGCTGGTTCAACATATGCAAATCTATAAACATAATCCATCACATAAGCAGAATAAAAGACAAAAACCACATGATTATCTCAATAGATGCAGAGAAGGCCTTCGACAAAATTCAACAGCCCTTTATGCTAAAAACTCTCAATAAACTAGGTATCAATGGAACATATCTCAAAATAATAAAAGCTATTTATTATAAATCTACAGATAATATTAAATGAGCAAAAACTGGAAGCATTCCCTCTGAAATCTGGCACTAGACAAGGATGCCCTCTGTTACCATTCCTATTCAACATAGTATTGAAAGTTCTAGCAAGAGCAATCAGGCAAGAAAAAAAATAAAGGGTATTCAGTTAGGAAAAGAGGAAGTCAAATTATCTCTATTTGCAGATGACATGATTGTATATTTAGAAGACCCCATCATCTCAGCCCAAAATCTCCTTAAGTTGATAAGCAACTTCAGCAAAGTCTCTGAATACAAAATCAATGTGCAAAAATCACAAGCACTCTTATACCCCACTAACAGACACACACAGAGCCAAATCATGAGTGAACTCCCATTCACAAGTGCTACAAAGAGAATAAAATACTTAGGAATACAACTAACAAGGGATGTGAAGGACCTCTTCAAGGAAAACTACAAACACCTGCTCAAGGAAATAGGACACAAACAGATGGAAAAACATTCCATGCTCGTGGTTAGGAAGAATCATTATTGTGAAAATGGGCCATACTGTGCAAAGTAATTTATAGATTCAATGCTGTCCCCTTCAAGCTACTATTGACCTTCTTCACAGAACTGGAATAAAACAGCTTAAACTTCATATGGAACAAAAAAAGAGTCTGTTTAGACAACCAAGACAATCATAAGCAAAAAAAAAAAAAAAAAAAAAAAGAAATTGCTGGACGTGTCACACTACCTGTCTTCAAACTATACTACAAGGCTACAGCAATCAAAATAGCATGGTACTGGTACCAAAACAGAGATATAGACAAATAGAAGTAATGCCACACATCTACAACCATCTGATCTTTGACAAACCTGACAAAAACAAGCAATGAGGAAAGGATTCCCTATTTAATATATGATGTTAGGAAAACTGGCTAGCCATGTGCAGAAAGCTGAAACTGGACCCATTCCTTATACCTTATACAAAAATTAACTCCAGATTGATTAAAGATTTAAACATAAGACCCAACGCTATAAAAACCCTAGAAGAAAACCTAGGCAATACCATTCAGGACATAGGCATAGGCAAGGACTTCATGACAAACACCAAAATCAATGGCAACAAAAGCCAAAATAGACAAATTGGATCTAATTAAACTTAAGAGCTTCTGCATAGCAAAAGAAACTATCATTAGAGTGAACCAGCAACCAACAGAATGGGAAAAAATTTTTGCAATCTACCCATCTGACAAAGGGCTAATATCCAGAATCTACAAAGAACTTAAACAAATTTACAAGAAAAAAATAACCCCATCAAAAAGTGGGCCAAGGATCTGAATAGACACTT
>CAUYLG010001414.1:0-25991 GCA_963573385.1 Cacajao melanocephalus
GGTTTCACCATGTTGGCCAGGCTGGTCTCGAACTCGTGACCTCAGTTGATCCACCCACCTTGGCCTCCCAAAGTGCTGGAATTACAGGTGTGAGTCACCGAGCCTGGCCCCCTTGCTGTTCCTTTGTGCCCATGTATAGAAATTTCTCTAGGCAGATGTATACCTAGAAATGGAAGAGCTGAATCAGGGCATCTCTACATTTTCTAGATATTGCCAAATTTCCTACAAATGGGTTTGCAACTTAAATTTCTACCCACATTATGGGAGATGGTAGCTTTTGCCACGTTCTCTCCAATACTTGGCTTTATTAGATATTTTAATTCTTACTAATCAGATGTGTGGGAAATGTGAGCCCAACACTGATTCAGTCTATATTTTCTTGATTGTGATGAGAGCTGAGCTTATTTTCATGTTTATTGGTTACTTATGTTTTCTATTCTGGAAATCTGCCTGGAAAAAGAAGAAAGTGAGATAATTCTCTTTCTTTAAATGTTTATTAAGTTTTTCTGTTTTTCGTGAGTTGATTTTGGCAATGCATAAGCTTCTAGAAAGTTACTCATTTCATCCAAATTTCCAAATGAACTGGCATAAAGTTGCTCCCTCTGTTCTCACCTGATGTCTACCCTCTATCCTATTTAGCTGTCTTCTGTTCTTGGTTTAATATTACTTATTTGTACCTTTTCTCATTTCTTTTCATCAGTCTTGTTAAAGGTGAGTTAATTAAGACTGAATAGCCTCAGGTCAGTCTATTCACTGAGTTATGAAAAGAAGTTTCAGTTTTCAGAATCTTAGACTTCAGAAGAGTGGATGGCAAGCTATGGATCCATGTTTTCATTTTCATTTAGTTCTAAATATTTTTTAATTTTTGTTCTGCCTTCATTTAAACTCATAAGTCCTTTAGAAATTTACTTTTTTTTTTTTGAGACAGATCTCTCTCTGTCACCCAGGCTAGAGTGCAATGGTGCGATCTTGGCTCACTGCAACCTCCACCACCTGGGTTCAAGCAATTCTGCCTTAGCTTCCTGAATAGCTAAAAGTACTGGCGCCCACCACCATGCCTGGCTAATTTTTGTATTTTTAGTAGAGTCTGGATTTCACCATGTTGGCCAGGATGGTCTCCAACTCCTGACCTCAAGTGATCTGCCCATCTTGCCCTCCCAAAGTGCTGGAATTACAGGCGTGAGCCACCACACCTGGCCAGAAACTTATTTTTAGCTACCAAAAATACATTCTTTTGCTTTTTGCAATCTATATAAAGATGATTTTTAATTTAATAAACTGTGGTCAGAAAGCATGGTCTGTATGATACAGTTACTTGCAAACTTGCTAATAACTCTAATATAAATGTGTACATGGTCAGCTTTTGTAAAAGTTCTATGCGTCTTCTCTGTTTCATAACATTTGAGCTGGCAGGCCATGAATGGGCCATGGGTATGTTGTAACGTATTGATTTCTTCAGCCTCAGGACAGCTGGGCAATGCCTTATCATCAGCACTGTAGTCTGGAGTTCCTCAGAGAGCAGCCCCTGGCTCAGGAAGCTCACCCCAGGCAGCAGGCACAAGAGGCTTATTCAGCCTTTGCTGCTCTAGGGTACGTGCTCAGCCCACGGATGACATCCACATCACCAGCCAGCTACAGAGCCCTTGGCTGCCAATCCAGAACAAGGGGTCTGTTGAATTGCAGGAGGAGTTTGTTCATATTCCAGGTGTCCAGGAAGCTGGAGCACAGCCCAGGTCTCCAGTAGAGTTAGGGGCTAGGGAGGCTCAGCTGGGGCTCCTGAAAGATATAGCTCCTGGCAGCAGTACCTAGTGTCTGTTTTACATATTATGGTCACTTCCCTTCATTTGTGTCTGATGTGGCCTGTTAGTGGCATCCAGACCATTTTCAGGGGTGACTGTTCTAACAATATATGCATGATTTGTGAATAGTGCTGCGTCATGTTAAAAACTCTTCATGTAAAACATTTGATACCTTTGATATTTGCCCATATTTCAAATTTCAAGGTATTTCAACATTATATTTGCTAATGAAAGATAACTATTAGATCCTTCAAATATAATTTCAATTATTGCAAAATTTTGAATGATTCTAAACATTTGCTTTCATTTTTGTCACCTACTTATTTGAAGAAAACTTCTCATTGATAGTGATTATCAAGAATTTGAAATTATTATCAGGAAAAATCTTGATTTGAAATGTGCATAGAAATTTCAAATATAAAATATGATAAAGGCTATGTCTGTGGGAGCAATTTCATTTCTCATGTAAAAACTGGAAAATATTTTATTTGTAAAATTTGTGAAAAGTCAGTATTTAATATTTTATAATATTGTGAATTTTGTATTCTTATTATATTAACAAAATGAAAATTACCTTCTTAGTAGATTATTTCTTTAATATTATGTAGTGTTTCTCTTTCTCAAATTAAAGCTTTTGCCTTAAATTCTATTTTGATGTTACTCTTCAGCATTATTGTGGTGAATTTTTTTTCTAGAATATGTCTCCCTTTATTTTCAGTCTTCCTATGTGCTTTCATTATAGGAGTTCTTGTATAAGCAGTGTCTGAAAATCTGTGTCCTTGACAAATTATGTTAATCCATTACTTTTTTACCTATTTGTGATTACTGATATAATCAGACTCGAGCTAACCTATTTTGTTTTCTGTTCACCAACTTCCTCCTTTCTTAAATCTCCTTTCCTGTCTTTAGTCCGCCTTTTCCCCTGGAAGCTATCCATTGTAGTCAATTCTCTTTGAAGTTACTCTTATTTTTCTTTTTTTAAAAAACATCCCTCTTTCATTACAGATTTTTCTAACAGATTCTAGAGTTTTTCAATATTTCTATTTTTCTTCTCAGCACGACATAAATTTCTGCACACTTTGCTCATTGAACATTATCTCTCCACTATCTAGTCATTGCTGCCCTGAGGTTTAGGGGGTTTTGTTTAGGTGGTTTTGTTTTTTTTTTTCTTTTACATTTCTAAACAACAACAAACATTTTCTTCCATCAACGGTTAACTTTACCAACATATTTTTATCAGTTTGTGTCCTTACAGCCATTTCTTGTATGCCATGATTTTCTTCTAGGTTTACTTTTCTTCTTGTGGAAGCACATTTTAAATATAGTTGTTTTAATGAGTGTTTGTAGACAGTAAAATCCCTTAATCCTTGCATGTCTTAAGATGTCTTTCATTTGTCTTCACTCTTGAATAACAGTTTAGCAGAGTGTAAAACTCTATGTTGATAGCTGTTTTCCTTAAATACTTTGTCATCTGGCATAAAACCAATCTTTTCTCAATGACGTCTTTTAAGGGAGCCTCTGTATCACTGATGTGCTACAATTTCACAATAATATGTCTAGGCATATGTTGAATGGAGCATTCATGTCCTCCAATTCTAGAATAATTATTAGCCATTAATTTTGCAGATGTTAGTTTTCACTGATACCCTTCTTTCTCGTTTTTTGAAACATCACACAAATGTTAGTCTCTCAATCTGTTCTCTAGTCTCTTATTAGTTCTAGCACATAAAATATCTTTGCTCCTTTGAACTATGTTCTGGGCGTGTTTCTCCATATTAACTTCCAATTCATGGATTCTCTTTGTTTATAGTCTGGAGACATTTTTTTTCCATTTTGATGACAATAATCTCAATTTCTAAGATTTTACTATTTTTGATTTGTTCTTTTTCATATACTCTTTTTTGTTTCATTTCTTCTCATATTATTTTGTTGTCATTTTTCTATTTTAACATAAGTAATTCATTCATTTATTTCTCTGAAATAACAAAATACTGTAATTTTAAAGTTTTTTTTTTCATTTAATTCATCATTAATTTCATCTCGAGTAAATTTGAATCAGGATGATTCTGGACACAACTATCAGAAAAACCAACCAAAATTAATAGATTAAGCAAAAAGGGGAGTTATTGTTTCACGTAACAAAACATCTTGAGGTAAGATAATAAGACAATAATCAATCATGAACAATGTTTTAAGATGAGAAATCTACCTGCATCACTTATTTTTTTCTTAGAGCTAATAAAGAAATCATAATGCCTTTTTCATTATAAGTGCTTATACCTTCAGAAATCAGAAAAACCAATTTAAATGTTATTACCAATGACAATAAATTATAAATCAAGAGAACTAATTCAGCAAATCAGACTTTTTGATATTTAAAGTTATATTTCATAATAATGATATATAAAGTCTAGGTATCTTGAAAATCTCTGTTAAAAGAAAATCACTGCAAGGATGACTTTTTATGAAAAAAGAAAAAAGTGGTCACAATTAACAAATTTTCTCATTCAATCTTTTACCAGACAAAAATGTAGGACAAATATTCTTGTGAATGTTTTCTGTTTAATACATTATTGGAATTGATTTTTTAATTACCTTTATGGTTTAGAATTTTGTCTGCCCTCTACAACTGCAGAGAGGTGATATATTTTAAATTTGGGTGTCTATATGTTTATTGCTAGTATATAGAAACACAACTGATCTTTTTTAAAAAAAAATTTTTTTTGAGACAAAGTCTCGCTCTGTGACCCAGGCTGGAGTGCAGTGGCTTGATCTTGGCTCACTGAAACCTCTGACTCCCTGGTTCAAGTAATTCTTGTGCTTCAGCCTCCCCAGTAGCTGAGATTACAGGCACATACCATCAACCCTGGCTAATTTTTACAGTTTTAACAGAGATGGGGTTTTGCCATGTTGGCCAGGCTTGTCTCAAACTCCTGGCTTCAAGTGATTTACCTGCCTTGGACTCCCAAAGTGCTGAGTTCATAGGTGTGAGCCATTGTGCCTCGCCACAATTGATCTTTATTTACTTGTCTATAGTTCTCTTTTATTGTACTGACTTTTTCTGGTTTTGGTGTCAAGTAATTCTTGATATATAAAATTACAAGTATCCCTTCCTTTTCTATTTTCTTGGAGAGATTACACAGCACCAGTTTCCTTCAGTGAAACCATATGGACCTGGAGACTTCTTTTTTGGGAATTTCAAAAATTATGAATTCCATTTCCTTAATAGAAAGAATATTAAAATTTTCTATGTCACACTGGGTGAGTTAAAGTAGTTTGTGTTTTTCAAAGAATTAGTTCATTTCATTTAAGGTATGAAATTTGTATGTGTAGAGGTGTCCATAGTATTCCCTTATTTTTCCTTTTGGTTTATTCAGAGTCTGTACTAATACCCTTTGTTTAATTCCTGATATTGGTAATTTGTGTCTTCTTGCTTTTTCTCTTTGTCAGTCTTATTAGAGGCTGTTGACGCTAGTCATCTTTTAGAAGAACAAGCTTATATTTTCCTGATTCTTCATCATTTTTCTCTTTTCAGCTTCATTGATTTCTGCTCTTATTTTTATTATTTTTTCTTTTTTTTTTTTCTTTGAGCTTGTTTAGCTCTTCTTTTCCCAACTTCGTAAGGGAGCAAGATAATTGATAGGAGATTTTTTTCCTCTTTCCTAATATATACATTTAGTGCTATAAATCTCTCTCTCAGCATTGCTTTAGCAGTGTCTCCCAGATTTGGGTATGTTGTATTTTCTTCTTAATTCAGTTCAATGTATTTTTAAATTTCCCTTAAGACTTCCTTTTTGGTGCATAGATTATTTATAAGCATACTGTGTAGTTTCCAAATGTTTGTTGATATTTCTGTTTTCTTTTTGGGGAGGGTGGGGGGATAGAATCTCATTCTGTTGCCCAGGCTGGAGTGCAATGGCACAATCTTGGCTCACTACAATCTTCACCTCCTGAGTTCAAGCGATTCTCCTGCCTCAGCCTCCCAAGTAGCTGGGACTACAGGCATGTATCACCATGCCCAACTAATTTTTGTGGTTTTGGGCAGAGATAGGGTTTTCACTATGTTGGCCAGGCTAGTCTTGAACTCCTGACCTCAAGTGATCCACCTGCCTTGGTCTCCCAAAGTGCTGGGATTACAGGTGTGAACCACCGTACCCAGCCTGTTATCTTTTTATTATTGATATTTATTTTGATTTCATTGTGATCTGAAAACACATTCTGTATTATTTCAACTCTTTTAAATCATTGAGGCTTGTTTTGTCATGTAGAACATAGTCTACTTGGGTATGTACCCTGTGGATGCTTACAAAGAATATGTATTCTCCTGTCGTTTGCTGAAATGTTCTTTAAATGTCAGTGAGATCCTGTTGTTTGATAATGTTATTAAGTTCTATAATCTTAAAATTTTCTGTCTAATTGTTTTATAGATTCTTGAGAGAAGGATTTTGAAGTCTCCAACTATAGTTGTAGATTTATCTCTTGCTCCTTTTATTTCTTTCCATGTTTGCTTCACATATTTCACAACTTTAATGTTTGGTGCATACACATTTAGGATTCTATGCCTTCTTGGTAGAGTGACATTTTTATCCATTTGTAATGTTCCTCTCTGCTCTTGTTACTATTCTTTGTCCTGAAGCCTGGTTTAGGTGATATTAAAACAGGCACCACTATTTCTTTTGTTCTTTTTCTTTAATGCTTCCCCTCAATTTTTTGAGTAATGTTTGCATGATATATCTTTTTTCATCCTTTTATTTTCAGTCTACATATATCATTATTTTGAAATGAGATTCTTGTAGATAGCATATAGTTGAGTCATGGTTTAAAATCCATATTACCAATCTTTGTTTTTAAATAGGTGCACTTAGATCATTTACATTTAATGTAATTATTGACATATTAGGGCTTATGTCTGCCATTTATTTTTAGTTCCTATTTGTTCTCTCTGTGTTTCATTTTTCTGTTTTTCTTCTGCCTTTCTGTCAGATAGTAGAGTATTTTTTTAGAATTCCCTTTTGATTTATCTATGTTTTTGAGTGTACCTCTTCTGTACCTTTTAAGTTGTTACTCTAGGTATTGTATGACAAATACACAAATTATCACAGTCTACTGGTATCAACATTTCACACATTCAAATGATCTATGGAAGCCTTATCTCCCTATCCTCATAGCCTATATACTGTCTTAAATATTTCCTCTACATACGTTTTAGACTATATCAGTGTTACAATTTTTGTTTCAACCAATGAACATAATTTAGAAAGCTCATAAGCCGGAAGAAAATATACCATGCTTACCTATAATCTTACTCTTTTTGTTGTTCTTGCTTCCTTCCTCATCTTTTATTATCTTCCTTCTGTTCAGAGAAATCCCTTTAGATATTCTCTTATCATAGTCTTATTTGCTAGTGACAAATCCTCTTTCTTTCTCTTTATCTGATAATGTCTTGATTTTCCTTGCATCCTTGAAAAATATTTTCGCTGGATATAAGATTCTAGATTGATGGTTCTTTTCTTGCAGCAATTAAAAAATGTTGTGCCACTAACTTTGGGCCTTATGATTTCTGATGAAAAATTCACTGTCATTTAAATTGTCCTCTACTGTGTTTCTCTCTGGCTTTTAAGACCTTTTTGTTCTTTATCTTTAGTTTCCAGAGGTTTGATTATAATGTGTCTTGGTGTGGATTTCTTTGGGTTTATTTGGTTTGGGATACACTCAGCTTCTTTAATCTGTAGGTTTATGTCTTTTGCCAAATTTAGAAAGTTTTTACCCATTATTTCTCTAAATACCTTTTTAGCTTCATTCACTTTTTTTTGTCCTTGTGGGACTCATGAAATAAATTTTAGATCTTTTGTTATAATTCCACAGGCTCCTGAGGCTCTGTTCATATTTGTTTTTTATTTATTTATTTTTGAAGCGGAGTCTTGTTCTGTTGCCCAGGCTGGAGTGCAGTGGTGTGATCTTGGCCCACTGCAACCTCTGCCTCCTGGGATCAAGTGATTCACCTGCCTCAGCCTCCCAAGTAGCTGGGAATACAGGTGCATGCCACCATGCCTGGCTAATTTTTGTATTTTTAGTAGAGATGGGTTTCACCATGTTGGCTAGGCTGGTCTCAGACTCTTGGCCTCGAGTTATCTGCCTGCCTCAGCCTCCCAAAGTGCTGGGATTATAGGCATGAGCCACCACGACTGGCCATAATTTTTTTTTTTAATTTCTCTCTGTTGTTCAGATTAGGTCATTTCTATTTTTCATTCTTTCAGTTCACTGGTTCTTTTCTCTGTCTCCTCCATTCTGCTCTTGAACTCATCCAGACAGTTTTTTTCTAACATTTAAGCAAAATGTTTTATTGACTTTAGGTCAGTTGGGAATAATTGCCTACATTTATGCTTTAAGGCATTTTACCTAATTGAAAAAAAAAAAAGATAAATGTTATATTAGATACTTCTGGCTTTCATGTGTTTGCTGCTCTGGGCTGAGAGAACGTTCAACCCTTTCTATAATATATGCTTCCATATTACAACTCATCAACCCATCAACCAAATGTGTATGTTCCAAATTTCCACTTGTTACCATTAACTCCTAGCCAGAAACAAGCTTCTTTGCCATATTGATGATGACAGCTCTTGCCAACCAACCAATCTACTGAAGGACTGGTGATGTTGGCTCATAAGAACCAGCAACTAGAGCCTAAGACTTCTTCTGTGAAACCCTCAGAAGACTTCACTTACATTAGGTATCCAGCTTTCAGCTTGTTCTTGGCAGCCTGGACATTGAAAAGCTTTTCTTGAGCAATTATGTCTACTTGGTTATAGGCAGCCTTGGTGACATCTCCAGCAGGTACAGCCTGGAAGACAGTGCACATCCTAAAGAGTCCAAAATTTGAGTAACTGGCATTAAAAGCAGAAATACCAAATGTCTGGTAAATTGCCTTGGCAATAGCCTGTTATAGATAGCTGGTGCCTTCAGTATCCCTCTTGACATGTGGTGTCCCTCTTGACATGCTGAGAAACACTCAATGCATTTGCTGTACACTTCTTGTGGCAGCACTTTCTACTACAAGACCAAGCATGTACAAGAGCGTCTCCATTTTGTTCCTGAATTTCACCTCCACAGTGTTGTCTTTTGCACCAGACAAAAGAAGCCTACCCCTCCTATTGAGAAACTATTCAGCCACTTGCTTTAGAATGGGGTGACTCATATCAAGTCCAACCACATCATTCTTGTACTTGTGAAGTGGTTCTAAACATAGTAGTGTAACTCCTCCTGTGTCACTTTTCCAATCCCATAGTCAGGACAATACAAGGAATTAGCCAAGGCATCCCAATTAGCTTCAGCATGCAAATGTTCAATGACATGTGCTTGTGGATTCTGAAAATACACAGCTTTGTCCATCCTTAGCTGAGACTGGAGGGTAGGTACTTCCCAATGACAAAATTCTCGTGCTGTGGTGACATTGAGCAAGAACTCCATTAGAATATCAATATCACTCTGCAGACATTCCATAATATAAGCTATGTTTTCTCTTGTTGCAGTTACACTTAATTTACCACCAGCTGCTTCAATTTCATGGGCTATCTTGAAAGGTGAAGCTCCTTTTGTAGTCAAACTGAATGCAAGATACAGCAAATGAGAAATTACTAAATTATTGGAGTCCTCACATCTACTGCCTGCTTTAATGAACAAATCAATTCTTGATGCAGAACATAGTTTTCCAAAGAAGCAATCATGAAACCATTTGGAAATTTGATGATCTCAAGGTCCTGAGGATGTGGAGCCACTCTTGTGGGGGTATCTGTGACTTTAACTCTGGAGGCAACTTTAAGGGAATAAAGTCTCAAAAAGAACCCAGTTCTGGTCAGTAGCTTCATGGCTCAAGATTGCTTGTGACCCATGGTAACTGCCAGCTTAAAGGACCATTCAGCAAGTTTTTAAACATATATTCTGTAATTTCCATGTAGTTCTTTATATTTTCTATTTCTTGTTTAAACCGTCTATTTTAGCTGGCTTCCTTTGACATTGCTTGGCAGGGAAAGAGGTGGCACTGTCTCATTACTGCGAGGTCAGGGTAGAAGTTGATTATCCACTTGGTCTCCATTGACACCAAAAGTGGGGAGAGGCTCCTGTTGCTGCTGGTTGAGGGTGGGACTTCCCATTAGGCTTCTGCTAACACCATCCGGGATGGGCACAGTGGAAGTGGCTTACTACTATTCCCATGCCACCTCCACTGATACCAGATTACTTTCGGGTGGTGGCAAAAGTCCTGCCTCTCCACTAGCTCTCATCCTCTAAACCTACCACAGTAGGCTGTGGGAAGGATGCTTTGTTACTGTGACTGCTGGGTGGGAACTGAAGTCCAGACTTGCCACATTGTCCCACTGATTCTACAGGGAAGAGAAAGTGGGCCGCGTTACTGCCTGGTAGGGAAGAAAACCCCAGCTTCCCACCTGGCCTTCTCTGGTACTATCCTGCTACAGGAGTGGGGAGAGATTTGAAGCTTCAATATAGCCTGTCAAGGGTGAAAGTCTTGCTCCTTATGGGCCTTTGGCAGCATGGGTGGGTGTGGAACCATAGCTCTCTCTGTGCTATTTGGCTAGAGTAGAGCATTGGAGGTCTAAAGTTTTCTGTCTTTCTAGCCTGTTGGTTAGAGAGCAGGCTTTTGTCGGAGCTACTTTTTGTCTGTACCTGTTGTATTTCTAGATTCCTAGCTTCTCCAGCACAGTCTGGGATGTGTGAGACACAGAAAATCCAGTGATGTCACTACCGTGTTGTTTCTTGGGTTCCGAATTCTCTAGCTAGTCTGCTCTACCTTTCAGAGTTTTCTTGTTTGTTTTAGATCTGGGAGTTCAGTCATATTTAATAGAGAAACATGGAAAAATACTTCTACTCTATCTTCCTGGAAGTTCCTGTTTATTTTTTAGGTCCTTTTCCTCCAGCTAGACCGTAAAAGACTTACGAAACAAACGCATATTCTGCTAAACTCAATGTCCAAAGTTTGTGAACTTCTTGCATATCACTTGTTCATTTCCACTCCCAGTCACTGACCAAATCTCCCTGCTGTCCGTCTACAATTCCATCGAGCTTCTGGTTTAGCTTCTTCTCATGCACGCTTAAGCAACAACTTCCCAGTTTCGCTACACTTGCTTACCCCTAGTTTTGTTGTTGCTTAATCCCTTGGCCTAGTGCCACCATCCTCCTCCAGCAGAACAACCACTTCTTACCTTATAGGACAGCACATATCCACTAAAAACAATCCATGTCATGCCAACCACATTTCCCTTTGTCAACAAAATTACTTGATCAATCATTCCAGGAATGCCTGATGAAGTTGATTGACAAGATATTTGGGTGACTCTCTGCTGCCTATACATATTTTAGCATGTGAAACTCAAGTAATGAGAGATCTATTTCATTGGATTAGATTGAATTGGATGGAATTGGATTGGAATGGAATGGGTTGAATCCTGTGGGATGGCTAAGTTAAATTAGAAATGAAGACTGGTTTAACAGCAGTATCCAAGGACAGTGACTAATGCCTCAAAGACAGTCTTTACTAGTAAGCTATAATGCATTTTTTTTTCTTTTTTGAGACGGAGTTTCACTCTGTCACCCAGGCTGGACTGCAGTGCAATGGCGGCTCTCAGCTCACCACAACCTCTGCCTCCCAGATTCAAGTGATTCTCCTGCCTCAGCCTCCTGAGTAGCTGGGATTACAGGGTGTGGCACCATGCCTGGCTAATTTTTGTACTTTTAGTAGAGATGGGGTTTCACCACGTTGGTCAGGCTGGTCTCGAACTCCTGACCTTGTAATCTGCCCACCTCGGCCTCCCAAAGTTCTGGGATTACAGGCTTGAGCCACTGTGCCTGGCTGCTATAATGCATTATATCAAACTATTTTCCAGTCAATGATTTATCAGTTTCATGAATAAGGATACTAAAGATGTCCCTTGTTGAAATGGAAATTAGCACAAAGTTGGGAATGAGACCTAATGAGTTAAATAACAGAATCACATAAACAGGGACTTGAATAAATGTAGCATCCTGCCATGTTCCTGGATAGAAAGACTGCTATTGTAAAGATATTCATTCTCTAGTTAAACTACAAAGTCAATGCAATTCAACAGGATTTTTAAAAACTAGACAAAGTGATTCCAAGTTTAAATGGAAAATAAAATGTGAGATACCAAACAATATTTGAAACAGAAGGAGAATAAAGTCTCATCCTTCCAGATACCAAAATGTATTACAAAGCAATAGTAAATAAAATGAGGGCAGAAATGAGCAAACAAGTGAACAAAATAAGACAGATAGTCAAAAGAAACTCATGTGTTTATATGTGCTTAGTACATAATAAAGATGGTCCTTCAAACCATTTGTGAAAAGATGGGTTATTTAATAAATGATGTTGAGTAAATTTGGTTATACATTGGTAAGAAATAAAGTGAATCTCCTACTTTGTATCAAATGCAAAAAATAGGTTCCAGGCAGATGAAATATTTACATGTAAAAAATAAAATTCTAAAAGTATTAGGAAAAAAACATAAGAATATTTTTATTCCTTTGAAATAGAAAAGGTCTTACTAAGCAAAACACAAAAGTAACAAATGAATAAATGAAGACAAATATGATAAAAACAAGTTTAAAATACAGGCAACCTTTCTTTTCTCTTTTTTCTCACCTTAATCCTAGAAAAAAATATATAGGCAACTTGTTAAGCAAGGTAGATTACAAGAAAATATTTACATCATTTAACAGGCCAAAGATTATTATCCCGCTTCATCTGAGAAGAAAACGTCAACATACCTCTGTTTTGTCTTACAAGGCTCCTCGAATTGAGTCAATCACTTCTTCTTAAGCTGAACGAAAAACAAAACAGAAGTGATCTTTTTCAGTAATGAAGACAAACATTGACAGAGCAGCTATAGGATCCCTTCAGGCAAATTATGAAAAGGTGCTCTTTCTCAGAAACCACAGTTAGCATTCAGCTTTGTGACCAGAGGTTTGACTGTGTCCTAGTCCCTAATAGCACCCCAACCATATAACCATCCTCAAAGGTCCTGAATGACTGTGTTGTACTTACTGGTAGATGATCTATCTCCCATTTTTGTCCTAAGGATTTTCTAAGAAAATACATTTTTGCATTTGTTTTGCTTTTAGTTTACTTTAAATTGAAATCTATTTGTGGGACATGACTAAAGCAATGCTTATAGGAAAACTGACAGCACCAAATTCCTATATTAAAAAATAAAAAAGGTTTCAAACCAATGACCTCAGCTTTTACTTTAAGAAACTAGAAAAAGCAGGATAAATTAAAGCCAAAGTAAACAGAAGAAAGGAAATAATAAGAATAGGAGCAGAAATCAATGAATAGAAAACAAAACAAAAGAGAAAAATTAAAATCAAAAGCCGATTCTTTAAGCACATCTATTCAATTGATAAAATTCTAGCCAGACTGATCAAGTAAAAAAGAGAGAAGACACAAATTACCAATATTAAGAATGAGAGAGGCAATATACTACAGATCCTACAGATATAAAAAGTACAAGGGCATACTTTGAATAATTTTTAACTATAAATTAGACAACTTAGATAAAACAAATTTCTTGAAAGACACAAACAACCAAAGCTCATCTAAAAAATAAATTGAATAGTCTTATAGCTATAAAAAAAAGTTAAAATTATAGTTAAAAGTTCTCCCACAAAGCAAACTCTAGACCCAGATGGCTTCAGTGGCAAATTCTACTGGACATTAAAACAGGAAATAATAACTCTTCACAATGTCTTCCATAAAATTGATGCAGAAGGGATATTCTTCAACTCATTCTATGAAACTAGCATTACCCTGATACCAAAATCATGCTACGATAGTGTAGGAAAACAACAGATTGACATCCTTCATGAACATAAATAAAGTACAATGTAGTCTTATGCATAAATCAGAGCTTCATTGTTCTACAGATAGGATAATGTAGGATTGTTGGTTGCCCCTCCAGGTCTGTTAAATTCACCTCTTTCACCAGACAGCATCCTTCTTAAGGACAGGGAGCCTCAATATGTCAGCCCTCACAGCACCTCCCTCAGTTCTCAGCACTTGCCAGCTCATCACTACAACAGATATCACATTGGATAATTTCATGAATGATTTTAGAGCAAAAGCAAGAGAAGAAATGGATTTTTATATGGGAGAAGAAGGAGAAAATTCTTGTGGATTTTGTACAAAATAGGGCCAAGGGAAAATTACAGATGTTAAAAAAAAAAAAAAAAGCATGTGAAATAGTATCTTTAGTGCTCACAAATACAATGATTTCATTGTTAGTTTTTAAAAATAAAAAATGACAAATGTGTAATGCTTGGTGGTAATGCTTTATTGAATGTGTGTTTTACACTGGTTCCTCTTTCTTGAGGTTAGAAATAATACCTTCCTCTTTTCATTTGATTATGTTTGCCGAAACAAATCAAAGGCTGAGATTGAAACACATTCTACTTCAGGTGGATGATCTTACTATTAGGCTCATTACAAGAACAATTATAGCTGAAGACCCCAGAGTCCTACCTAACTTTTCTTACAACTCTGATTGATTTTGGCCACATAGTGCTGGGCCTTACCACTAAAGCAGAGGGAGGTCAGAGGAGTGACTCCTTTCCACTTGAAGCAAGTTACAGGCTTCTAATGAGGAAAGGCAAGATGCACATTTCCCTCCTGGAGTAAAAGTCTTTGTAATTTAGGACTTAGGACCTATATGGATTTGAAATATTATGACATTGGATCTGGAGTGGTTGGGGACAACACCAGCGGTGTTATAAACCATGGAATGTCAAAAGAAGATGGAACCTTGTTAAAACCATTACACATTAAAACTCTTCTCTCCTCTGGTAAATATGGTTTGGCTGTGTCCCCACCCAAATCTCATCTTGAATTCCCATGTGTTGTGGAAGGGCCCTGGTGGGAGGTAATTGAATCATGGGGGCAGGTCTTTCCCATGCTGTTCTCATGATAGTGAATAAGTCTCATGAGATCTGATGGTTTTATAGAGGGGAGTTTCCCTGCACAAGCTCTCTTCTCTTGTCTGCCACCATGTGAGACGTGCCTTTTACCTTCCGCCATGATTGTGAGGCTTCCCCAGCCATGTGGAACTGTAGTTTCATTAAACCTCTTTCTTTTGTAAATTTCTTAGTCTCAAGTATGTCTTTATCAGCAGCATGAAAACTGACTAATACATCTGGTTTTCTGTGGGATGTGGATTATGACCATGGGCAGAGCACAACTGGGATGGAGCTAGAGAAAAATATTAATTAGGTGCTTAAAAATATTTGTTAGAACTATCTTTGTGAATGAGAATCAATCGTGTTTCCATGGTGATTCACCAGGCATTGATTCCAAGCATCCATGAGTCAGAAAAGTCTTGCCTTCTTTTAGTTATCATCCAGGAATCCAAGGAACCCTAATTAGCCAACCTGTTCACATTTCCTTTGCATTTGCTAGCCTAGAAGTTTCCAGGGGACAGGGACTCTGTCCTATTCATTTCTGTAACTTTACCACCTGACCCAGAATAGCTGTTCCCTGGAGATTTGGTGAATCATAAACATGCATGTCTTATCTTATTTCTTTGAAAATGTGAGCTTCAGGTATTGATCACATTATTACAATTATCTGTTTAGTATGTCTCTTCACCATTAAACTGTAAAATTCTTGAGGGAAGAATCTATGACTGATTTATCTCTGTAAATTCATGCCACCAGTATTCAAAATCACACCTAGCACAGAGTAAGCACTCAATGTATGTTGAATGACTGAACAAATGAGTGAAAATGAACCTCCTTGCTTCTGACCAGTGGATGCGTTGCTTTGCTGTGTTCCTACAGCCTAGAGCTCATCCGCTAAGGCATCTGAAGTTACCCATTAGTGTAGTGGTTCTCAAACGCTGGTGTTGATCAGAATCATCTGGATGCCCAGGCTCTTTGAAATCAGATAGGGTCTAAGCCTTTGTATTTTTACCAAGAAGGTGGGGTGGAGTCAAATGCAAGAAGGCTAGTTGAAGAAACCACATGAACGTTTAGTGCAGTGTATTAGAAAACTGGTTTGGCTCTGTCACTAGTGGCTATGCCATCTTGATCAAGTCATGCCAGTCTCAGGACCTCATTCAGTCTCTTCAGCTGTAACATGGGTACATTGCACCACATAACCAGAAAGATCGTTTCCAGCTCTACCCACTTACAACATGGTCAAATTTGTTCTGATTTTTTAAATTGTAGTACAATATATATGACATAATCTTCACCATTTTAGCCATTTTAAGTGTACAATTCTTTGGCATTAACCACATTCATATTGTTGTGAAACCATCACTACCATCTACTTCCAGAACTCTTCATATTGCAAAACTGAACCTCTCTTCCCATTAAACACTAACTATTCATCTCCCCCTCCTAGGCCTTGGCAACCACCATTCTGCTTTCTATTGCTATGAATTTGACTACTCTAGGTACCTGATGTAAGTGGAATCACAGCATTTGCCCTATTATGACTGGCTTTTTTCACTTAGCACAATGTCCTAAGGCTCACCCACATTGTAGCATGTGTCAGAATTTCCCTCATTTTTAAGGCTGAATAATTTTCTGTTGTATCTGTATATAATATCTTTATCCACTTGTCCATCAGCGGACAGTTGGGTTGCTCCCATCTTTTGACTATTGTGAACAATGGTGCTATGAACATGAGTGTTCAAACATCTGGTTGAGTACTGCTTTCAATTTATTGTTCATATGGATTGTATGGTAATTTTATGTTTAATATTTTTAGGAATTGCCATACTGTTTTCCACAGCATATATCATTTTACATTTTACATTTCCATCAACAATGCATAAAGGTTTCAATTTCTCCACATTCTTACCAACATTTTTTATTTTCTGTTTTATATATATATATATATATATATATATATATATATATATGTATATATGGACAGAGTCTGGCTCTGTTGTCTAGGCTGGAGTGTAGTGGCATGATCTCAGTTCACTGTAACCTCTGCCTCTCAGCTTCAAGCGATTCTCCTGCCTCAGGCTCCCAAGTAGATGGGATTACAGGTACCCACTACGAAGCCCTGGTAATTTTTGTATTTGTTTTTTTAGTAGAGACGAGGTTTCACCATGTTGGCCAGGTTGGTCTTGAACTCCTGACCTCAAGTGATGCACCTGCTTCAGCCTCCCACAGTGCTGAGATGACAGGCATGAGCCACCACACCCAGCTTATTTTTGGCTTTTTAAATAATAGTCATCCTAGTGGGTATGAAGTGGCATTTCATTGTGGTTTTGATTTATATTTCCCTAATGATAAGTGATATTGAGCATCTTTCAAATGTTTATTGGCCATTTTCTTCCTTGGAGAAATGTCTATGCAAGCCCTTTGCTCATTTTTTAATCCAGTTGTTTTTTGTTCTTTTTGATTTGAAAGTGTTCTTTATACATTTTGTATATTAATGCCTTATCAGATATGATTTATAAATATTTTCTTCCTTTCCATGGGTTGTGTTTTTACTCTGTTGATAGTGTTCTCTGATGCAAAAGAGTTTTTAATTTGGATGAAGCCTAATTAATCTATTTTTTTCTTTTGTTGCCTCTGCTTTTGGTGTCCTATCTAAGAAACTATTGCCAAATCCAACGTCATAAAGCTTTTCCCCATGCTTTCTTCTAAGAGTTTTGTAGTTACAGCTCTTGTGTTTAGGTCTTTGACCATTTTGAGTTAGTTTTTGTACGTGGTATAAAGTAAGAATCCAATTTTTATTTTACTTTACTTTTGTTCGTGGATATCCAATTTCCCCAACATCACTCATTGAAAAGATTGTCCTTTTCCTCTTGAATGATCTTGGCACCCTTGTAAAAAATGATTTGACCATATATGTGAGGGTTTATTTCTGGGATCTCTATTCTATTCCATTGCTCCCTATGTCTTTTCTTATTCTAGTATCACCATTTTGCTCCTCATAGCTTTGTAGTAAGTTTTGAAGTCAGGAATTATGAGACCTACAACTTTGTTCATTTTCAAGGTTGTTTTGGCTATTCAAGATCCTTGATAATCCATATGAATTTTTGTATGGATTTCTCTATTTCTGCAAAAAAATCATTGAAATTTTTATATGGATTGCATTAAATCTGTAGATTGTTTGGGGTAGTATTGACATTTTAACAACATTAAATCTTCTGATCAATAAACTAGGATATTTTTATTTATTTTGGTCTTCTTAAATTTCTTTCAGCTACTTTTATAGTTTTCAGTGTGTAAGTCTTTTGCTACCTGGTTAAGTATACTTCTAAGTATTTTCTACTTTTTGATGCTATCATAAATTGAACTGTTTTCTTAATTTGGCAGTGTGGGGGATTGTTCATTTTAGTACATAAAAACGCAACTCATTTTTTGTGTGTTGATTTTGTATTCTGCAGCTTTGACAAATTCATGTTAGTTCTAACAGATTTATTCTGTGAATCTTTAGGGTTTTCTCATGTCACCTACAAACAGAGATAATTTTACTCCTCCCCTTCCCATTGCAATGCCTTTTATGTCTTTTTCTTGCCTAATTGCTCTAGCTAGGACTTCCACTGCCATCTTGAATAGAAGTGGTGAAAATAGGCATCCTTGTCTTGTTTTGATCTTAGAGGCAAAGCTTTCAGTCTTTCATGTCCTAAAAGACTTTGTAATATGTTCTCAAGGTTAAAGAACCTCAGAAGTTTGCTAAGTAAGAGACCATTTTATTAACTTAATTGGCAGCAATGTTAAGAGATTAGAATGAAAAGAGAGGATAAAGAGTATCTGGCAGGTATAATATTGAGTGTGCTGCATATACTTTCAGTTTTATATGTGTGTTAAAAATGGTGAAGGAAAGAATGAAAAATAAAGCAAGATCCCAGAAGAGGCCAAAAAAGTTAATCAAAATTGACTAAACATCACTGAATGAAATGGTTTTGCCTTTACTTGAGCATCTTTCAAATGCATATTGGCGATTTTTTTCTTTGGAGAAATGTCTATCGAGTCCTTTGCTCATTTTTTAATCCAGTTGTATTTTGTTATTCTTTCTGATTTCAAAGTGTTCTTTGTACAGTTTTTTCTCACCTAATTGCTCTGGCTAGGAATTAGCAAGGAGATTCCATCCTCATTTATAAGATAAACCAAAAATGAGCACTTAAAACCAGAAGCCTTGAAAGGATGGAGTTTGGGGACTCTTCTCATGCCTGTTCCCAGAAGGGGGTCTTCTTCTGGGGTCCTGTCCCCTAAAACTAGGCAAAAAGTATGCTTGCCACATCTGTTGAAAGATAGAAAGTTGGTCTAAAAATACATGAGAGGGAACTGAAACATTTCAGAGAAGGCAGGGCTCAGGAGTAAGAAACCAAAAGAGGAAGGTAAAATTCTAGCTACAAAAAAAGAGGAATGGAAATTAAGTTGTCTTACAAAGAAAATCCAGAACTGCCCCCTCTTCCCTTACTACTCCATCAAAAAAAAGGGGAAAAATAGTAATGGGAAACGGTTTTGAGAAAAACAGATCTTTGCATTTTTCTGGTTGAGAATGCAAACAATTTGAATTGGAGAGCTGGGCAATTTCATGTTCATCCCTCCCATCTTAGAGAAGAACACTGAGGCAAAGAGGCCTCTGGAGCTCCCCCAGGGTCACAGAGCTAATAGGATTAGAGACAAAGCTAGAAAAGTCATTTTCTGACGTCTCTCCTGGGCTCTTTTTATCTGGACCCTCATATCAATATGATGTATTCATTACATTGGGTTGGCAACTCTCCCTTGAGGTTTCCTCAGTACCAGGTTTATATCTTAGTCTGTGGGTCTCAGAGTATACCCAGTCAGCAGCAACGTTACCTGGAAACTCATCAGAAGTGCACATGCTCAGCCCCACGCCAGACCTACGGAATCAGAAACTCTGGAGCTGCAGACCAGTCCTAACAAGCCCACCAGGGAATTCTGGTGCACTAAGGTTTGAGATCCACTGGTCTAAGAAATAATATTCCTTTATTCATTATAATAGCATGAATAATAATTAACCTGTATTTCACAATTTAAAAGTTTTATGCTGTTGTTCAATCTGAGGGTAGAGTCTTCTCAAAATCTCTGTGAGGCCAGAAAGTCAGATACTGAAATACCTGTTCTATGGGTTCAAAGATGGGTTCAAAAGAGAGTAACTGATTGTTGGGGTGGCAGGTCCAGAGAGGGTAGGATCAAAACTGCAATTGAGTCTTCTGCCCTGTAAACCAGCATAGCTACCCCAAGGCATGTCACTTCTGGAGAAAATGGTGATAACTAGAGTGTCCTTTCAGAGCATTCTTAGAAGCACGGAATGGTAGGTCAATTATGTAATTGTACAGATGAGGAAATAATAATACTAAGAGCTCCCATCTTCTAAGTCCTTATATACAGTCCCATCAGGTAGGAAGCTGAATCTCAGAGAGACAAAGTTGCCCTCCCAGAAGCACAAGGTAAGCCTAGCAGAGCTGCGCTCGGAATGTAGGCTGTCTGGCTTTTGGGCCTGCCTGCCCAGGGAGGCTTCGTGGGTAGTACCTGGTCATCCAGATCACCAGGCGGCAGCACTGACCCCCTACCCAGTGCTCTTGACTATACATCTAACACCTTTTCTACTAAGAAAACCCCAGCCAGGTGCGGTGGCTCATGTTTGTAATCCCAGCACTTTGGGGGACTGAGGTGGGTGAATCATGAGGTCAAGACCTCAAGACCATCCTGGCCAACATGATGAAACCCCATCTGTACTTTAAAAATACAAAAATTAGCTGGGTGTGATTACGCACACCTGTAGTCCTAGCTACTTGGGAGGCTGAGGCAGGAGAATCACCTGAACCAAGGAGCCAGAGGTTGTAGTGAGCTGAGACCGCGCCACTGCACTCCAGCCTGGCGACAGAATGAGACTCCATCTCAAAAAAAAAAGGTAAAAAGGAAAAAAAAAAAAAAGAAAACCTCTTCTCTAGACCAATGTTTTTCAAATCTTGGTGTGCATCGGAATCACCTAGAAAGCTTGTTAAAACACAGATTGTGCCACCCTAAGAGTTTCTGATTCTGTAGGCTGGAGTGGAGATGCATGACTGTGCATTTCTAAAAGGTCCCAGGTGATGCTGATGTCACCATTGTGTGGACTACACTTTGAGTGGTGAAGCTTTGAACACCCTAATTTGCAGGCTCATAAGGCAGATGTGGCAAATGGATAAACACTGAAATTCTGAGTCCAATCTTCACTGATATTCATAATCCATAGCATACACACAGTCCCATTCATTTCCCTTTTAGCTTTTAATCTACATCTATCCTTTCTTCCTCTGCCACTGCCTTCTCTCCAGTTACCACAAACCAGGTAACTCATAAAAGCCTCCTAACTCATCCAGTCGGTTTCTTTGGCTTTAATCTATACTTCACATCTCCACCAGATTTGCCTTATCAAAACACCCATTTCTTAAGGCAGGTTTAGAATTAAAAATCTTCTGTTTCTCCCCGTTGCCTAAAACTCCTAAACTTATCATTCAAGATTTTCCATGGCTTTCATGGACCAGCCTAATCTTTTAGCTTATCTTCAGTGAAATGCCTTCACCACATACTTCATGTTTTCCTCATTCTTTCTCCCTGTCTTTGTTCATGTCATTTCAATTTCTTCTACCTGTGATGTCCTCCTTTACCATTTCTGTAGATTTAAAATCCTTCAGGGCTTACCTCAAATGCCCTTTCCTTCATGAAGTCTTTCATGAAATCCCCATCAAGAGGGTCTCCCTCCTCTCAGCTCTCCAAAGCACAGACGTCTACGTTCGTGGCTATTATCTTACATTGTTTTGTATTAAAGTTTCTTCACCAGCTTCACACATTGTTATCCTCTTAAGGACAAACATCTTATTACGTCTTATGCATCTTTGTATTTCATTAGCAGAGTCCTCTAAACTCCTTAGGCTCTCAGTTAGCATTCGATGATGAATAAATGCATTCTGTTTCCAATTATACTTGTTTATATTTTAAGTGAACTGTGAACCCACCCTAATATTGACCTAAAAATTAAATAATGAAGGTCAATGTGAAGCCATAGATGATAATTTAATGAAATATTCTAATGGCTAGTTATTACATATTGCAATACTCATCCACCTGATTTTGAAGCCAGCTAAATATTTATTGGCCAAGTTAACGAATCAAAGAGGAAAAGACAGTAAAAAATGTAATTAAAAGGCTCCTAGGCAGTACTACATCCCTCAGAGCCCCAGATAATGAAATGAGGCCCTGAGATAATACTTTATGAAAAATAAAATTCCTGGTTCTATTGACAGTGAAGCAAGATCTGAGAAAGAAGGCTAAATTTCCTTGAGTCTAGCTGCCACAAGCTTCTGAGAATAATGGCCTTTCTTCCCTTCTGCCTTCTGAATCGTAGGCAAATTTTTCTCTTTGGTGATCCCCAATATAGAGAGGGGAAGTCAAATAAAATCTATACAAGGAGAAGGATTATGGAAGACAGAATTTCTTGATTCCCTATTGCATGCTCCTGCTCAAAAACCTTTACGAATTTACATTATATTAAATTCTTTTAAGCAAGGCATTATACGGTCTGGTCTTTTCCAGCTCCACAAACCTTCACACTACATTCCCCCAGGCTGATTCTACTCTGGGAACATTGACCTTCTTTTAGTTCTTTGAAAACATTTATTTCTGGTCAAGATGGCTCAGTAACTTCAACCTTTGGTGTGCCCTTCTTGCTGTGAAGATATAGATATATATTAATCATCGCACACCAGAAAGCAGAAAGAGCACAATAAAGAGTGAAGTCAATGAGCCATCTTTTGAGCTCCAAAAGACAAATTTTCTCCAAAAGACAAATTCAGGCTCTAAAACAAATACCTTTGAGAGCCAGAAGTGGAACAGAAAATTAAGGTGGTTAGCAGGGCTAACCCACATGCCTGTTGGGCCCAGGTTTGGAAGTAGGCAATGGTAGCTAGGAATGTGGCTTCTGATGGATAATAGGTACTCTTTTTGTTCATTTTATGTTGCTTATAACAGAAGATCTGAAACTGGTACTTTATAAAGAAAAGGAATTTATGTCTTACAGTTAGGAAAGCTGAGAAGTCAGAAGCTGAGGGCTGCAATTGACAAGTGCCTTCTTGGTGGGGACACTCTGCAGTCTTGAGGTGGTATGGGGCATACCACCCTCAGTGAGGGGATTGAGCATGCTAGGTCAGGTCTTTCTTCCTCCTTTTATATAGCTATCAGTCCTACTCTCATGATAACCCATTAATCCATTAACCAATTAATCCATGAATGGATTAATTCGTTTATGAGGGCAGAGCCTTCATGACCCAACCGCCTCTTAAAGACTCCACCTCTCAATACTGCCACATCGGGGACTAAATTTCAGCATGAGTTTTGGAGGAGACAAATATTCAAATGATAGCAGTTATTAAAGGTACATGCCTAAGAGATGGGGATTGGAGTCAACCTCAATGCTTAAACTCAAAAGTTGGATGTGACTCTACCACTCCTGAAAGAAGGCTGATGGTTGCTGCCAGCTCTTTTCCAGGGCTATATCTTTTACAGAGCAGCAGTCCTAAAGAGGCAGGAGGACCCGGATGTCATTTGGAAACCAAGCACTAAAACAGGTTACCTGCTGTTATGCCCCCAGTGTCCTCTCAGGACAAGTGTTTTGAACCACTCACACAAAGACTAGTCTGGGCAAGCGGGCTAGACAAAGAAACCACAAAATAGCTAAGTGGGGAGAGAAAGGCCCCAAATATTATCTTATTCAAAATGAAAATATAATCCAAAATTCCATGATTCATGGAGAAATCAAATGATATGTGTTATGTGGTTCTTGCATTGCTGTGGAGAAATACCTGAGACTGGATAATTTATAAAGAAAAGAAGTTTAGTTGGCTCACAGTTCTGTAGGCTGCACAGGAAACATGGTGCTGGCATCTGTTCAGCTTCTGGAGAGGCCCCAAGAAGCTTGTGCTCATGGTAGAAGGTGAAGGGAGAACCAGCACATCACATGGTGAGAAAGGAAGTTAGAGAGAGTATAGAGGGAGTGCCACAAGTTACAACAACCAGATCTCTTGAGAAATTACTTTAGTGAGGACAGCACCAAGCCATCTGGGATCTGCCCCCATGACACAAATTCCTGCCACCAGGCCTCATCTCTAACACTGAGGATTACAATTCAACATAAGATTTGGGTGGGACATCCAAACTATATCATGGTAATAAAGGCAACCAAGGTTCATTGTTAATGTCAGAGGATAGAATGAGGGTCCACTACTCCTGATGGAAGGCTAAAGAAAGTCACATATCTATATATCTGAGGGGATAAAAGTATGGCTAAATGTCTGAGTCTAACAGAAACTTTGGTTGCCTTTCAATGGCTGTTCTTCCCCCATCTTCTTAGCAGCAAAATCCTAGGCAAAGCAATTACAGTTAATCAAAAACTAACTTCTCCCAGTATGCCTTGCTACCAGGTATCACTAAGTTCTGGAAAATGAGAAGTAAACAGAAGTGTTGTATAGAGCTTGTGCAGATTATCCTCAAAAGTGAAGGGACACATTGACATTTTTTTCTTCCTCATTTGCTCTTTTCTGCTGTCTGAATATGGACATGATGGCAAGGGCCATTTTAGACCACCAAGTGACCTTGAGGATAGAAGCCTTCTATTAGAGATGGTAGGAAAGAAAAAACAGGACTCATGAAGAAAAACATAATAAACCTCAGTGTTAAGATAGAAATATTCTCCCAATTGATCTATAGGTTGAACTTAATCTCTATTAAATTTCAGCTTATGTTTTTGCAGAATTTGATATGCTGATCTTAAAATTTATATAAAAATGCAAGAGACACAGAATAGCCAAAACTGAAAAGAAGAAAGCTCGAGGACTTAACAGTTGTTGATTTTAAAGCTTTTTACGAAGCTACAATAATCAAGACAATGTGTTACTGACATATTGATCAATATAGACAATGGATCAATGGACTAGGATTGACAGTTTAGAAATAAAGCTTTACATATATGGTCAGTTTGTTTCTTTATGTATTCTAATGTCCAGAATATAAAAAGAACACCTACAACTCAATACCAACAATAGCAACAAGGGGGCCAAGACCATTCAGTGGTGGAAATAATAGTCTTTTCAAGAAATTTTGCTGAGACAACTGGATATTCATATGCAAAAGAATGAGTTCGAATGCCTACCATATACAAAAATTAACTCAAAAGGATATTAGGTTGGTGTAAAAGTAATTGCAGTTTACCATTACTTGTAATGGCAAAAATGCAGTTACTTTTGCACCACCCTAATAGAACTAAATGTAAGAGCTAAAACTACAAAACTCTTAGAAGAAAACACAAGAGTAAATCTTCATGACATGGGAATTGGCAATTGTTTCTTAGATATGACACCAAAAGCATCAAGGACAAAAGAAAAAAATGGATAAATTGGACTTCATCAAAATTAAGAAAACTTTTTTCCTGAAAGTAATACTATTAAGAAAGTGAAAGGACAACTCATAAAATGGGAGAAAATATTTTCATGTAATATGTTTAAAATAATATTTACACATAACATATTTAATAACAGGCTGACATCCAGAATACATAAAGAATACCTACAACTCAATAACAAAAGACACCCCAATTTAAAAATGGGCCATATATCCAGGAAACCCATCTCACATGCAAGGATACACGTAGCCTCAAAATAAAGGGATGGAGGAAGATCTACCAAGCAAATGGAGAGCAAAAAAAAGCAGGAGTTGCAATCCTAGTCTCTGATAAAATAGACTTTAAACCAACAAAAATCAAAAGAGACAAAGAAAGGCATTACATAATGGTAAAAGGATCAATGCAACAAGAAAAGTTAACGATCCTAAATATATGCACCCAATTCAGGAGCACCCAGATCCATAAAGCAAGTTCTTAATGACTTACAAAGAGACTTAGACTCCCACACAATAATAGAGGGAGACATTAGCACTCCACTGTCAATATTAGACAGATCAATGAGACAGAAAATTAACAAGGATATCTGGTACTTGAACTCAGACCTGGACCAAGCAAACCTAATAGACATTTACAGAACTCTCCACTGCAAATCCACAGAATATACATTCTCAGCACCACATCACACCTACTCTAAAATTGACCACACAATTGGAAGTAAATTACTCCTCAGCAAATGC
>CAUYLG010001416.1:0-14121 GCA_963573385.1 Cacajao melanocephalus
TACACACACCATATATACACACAATACACACACAACAGACAAGACACCCCACACCACATACACACAATACACACACACCACATACACACTACACACACCATATATACACACAATACACACACAACAGACAAGACACCCCACACCACATACACACAATACACACACACCACATACACACTACACACACCATATATACACACAATACACACACAACAGACAAGACACACCACACCACATACACAATACACACATACCACATACACACTACACACACCATATATACACACAATACACACACACCGCATACACATAACATGCACAACACACCACCTACAAACCCACACAACACATACACAACACTACACAAAATACACATGTCCACAGACATCACCACACACACACAGGCACCACACCCACAAACACAGCAATGCACCACCCACGGTGGCTGCGATGGTTCCTGTATTTCCCCTTAGCCCCCACGCAGCCCTGCAGCCCGTCCTGAGCGCTACCCAGCCCGGGATGACAGACCTGGAGGCGGAGGCGGAGGCCCAGCCCCACCAGCCCCAGGCGAACTCCTCAGGCTCTGATCCTGCTCCAGGACCCCGGCCCCAGCGAGGCCGCGTAATGCCGGAGGCCCAACGGGTGCGGCGCTGAGCAGCCGCGGTCCTCCCCACAGCCCTGCCCGCTCGGCCGGGTGCGGGTGCCCGCCCTCCATGGCCCCTGGGGTTGGCATGGAGGGCCCCACCCACACACTGGTTCCCCACAGTCCCGCCCCGAGCCTAGCGGGGCCCTGTTCCTTCCCGGCCGGGGGCGCCATCTCCCGCCTTGTCCTGCAGCTCAGCGCCCCCAGGACCGCCCCGCGCCCCCAGGACTGCCCCGCTCCGACGCCCGGTCCGATGGGCGGGGCTCATCTTAGAGAAGTTGCCCAACCAGCCCCACCCCATGCAGCCGGGAAATCAGGCACTGCGGCGGCACCGCGCGGCTGGTGGATGCTGTAGACGTGAAGGCGACGAGGCACGGGTGACGAGTGACCTGGTGTGGGGAGGGATGCTCGGCCGGGGGGCTGTGCCACGCCCTTGCAGCAGCGCCTCCCAGCCTGGGAGCTGCGGGGCTGCCTGCGATTGCCTCTGCCCACTCGGATCCTTCTCCAAGGCCCACCTCGCCAGCACTGGAAGCATCCTGGGCATGACGGAGTAGGGGATGAGCCCAGCCAGGAAGCTTAGGACTCCCGGTGCCGCCTGGCTGGGCTCCCCTGCTCACCTGCCTTCACTCTGGACAGGGAGGTCCCCAAAACTGGGACCTGCCGCTCACCGCCTACTTGACAGCTGTACCTGTGCCCTGGAGAATCACCCCATGCCCAGCATTTCCGGCCATCAGAGAGAGGAGCTACCCCTCAAAGCAGTGTGCACCCAGCCCCAACACCTCCATCCTACTGCTGCCCACCCCACTTCCCTCCAGTGCAGAACTCCTGAGCTGAATCCCTACCTGAATCAGGCCCCAGCCCCTCAGGCTTCTCCAGTGCTGGCAGGTCCTGCCTTTTCTCCCATCCTCAGTGGCTGTGGAGCTGGGCCCCACCTCAGCTACGAGAACCCAGGAGAACAATATGCTAGAGACTCTGGCTCTGGACTCAGACCTCTGGGGTACAAATCCTGGATCTACTAAATAATTCTCAGTGTGTGGATTTGGGCAAACCATATAAATTCTCTAGATATCAGTATCCTGCAAGATAGAAGTATTAAAAGTACCAACTCCATTGAGTTATTGCATAAATTAAACCGTAAAATCTGCATAGAGCATTCAGCCCTGATAACTGGTACTGTTATCTGCAGCTACATCTTGACTTGGGGCAAACTAATGTCTGTTTCTATTCCTTTCTCTCCCTTTCTTCACCTGCCTCTATGTCCCCATGGCCAGGCCTCCCTGTTAATGTCCCCATGCCCTGGATCTTTCAAGAAACCCACACCCACAGTAAAAATGATCTGCTCAGGACCTGACCCTCTCACATCCTGTTCCGTTGTTTTCTTAGTAGCTGGTAAATGGACCAGCAATGAGGACATTTGTGGCTGACAACAGAATGCTCTGACCTGCAGTATTTGCAGCTAAAGAGGTGCCCGAATGAGCCATAACATCGTCACCCTGGGTGCATGTTGGCCTCATCTGAAAACCCTTAAAAGCATAGATGCCTGGGTTGTAGCTGCAATTTACAAGTTCATTTGTATGAACAGCAGTCAGGGTGTCGGGAATCTTAAAGGTTCCTCAGAAGCTTCTAATATGCAACCAAAGGTGAGAACCTATATCTTAGCTCAGAGGATGGATCATCTGGAAAAGAATTCTGAGAACAATGGCAGCTGGGCAGGATGATATGCCATCCAGGCCATGAGTGTGCAGGGGAAAGGTTTGGTGTCAGGAGACCTGGCTTTGAATCTGCTTCTGGTAATTATGAATAAGTTACTTCACCTATCCAAGCCTTAATGGTCTCATCTAGAAATGCGATAGTAACACACACTTCATTAGAGTTTAAGGAGGTTGCATTGAGCTGATACACATGAAGTGGCTGGCATAGTATGTGGGCCTGAACAGTCTCTGGAATACGGTAATTTTTTTTTTACTTTTTCTCTTTTCCCACAAGCCACATGATTGCAGCAATCCCATCTCTATGAAGGTTGCAAGAGCCAGTCCTCAAGATTTGAGGTCAAGTATGCCAATCTGTGGGGAAATAGACTTCACCCTTGTTTCTTGTCATTTGGCTCTCACCGCCTGCAGGACCATGCTCTCCCTCCCCACCTCATAAAACCACCTAATATTTCTCACACTAGCTCATATTCAAGTAAAGATGGTCTGCTGTCCACTTGTCTACCACTGCGCATCAAGCATTCTTTTCCTTCATACAGTCCAAACATTCCCTCCCATGATGTATGGCACACTTTGTGACAAGTGCACTGTCAATCATGTGTCAAAACTCACAAAGACACAATCTGTGTCTTAGTCTGTTTGTGCTGCTGTAACAAAACACCGGAGACTGAGTCATCCGTAAATAACAGAAATTTATTTCTCACAGTTTTGGAGGCTGCAAAACCCAACAGCGAGGCACCAGAAGGTCCAGTGTTTGGTAAGGGCTGTTCTCTGCTTCCAAGAAGGTGCCCTGAACATTGCGAACCCATTCCCTCAAGAGCCCTTTTTTTTTTCTGAAGACAGAGTCTCACTCTGTCATGCAGGCTGAAGTACAGTGGTGCAGTCTCGGCTCACTGCAACCTCTGCCTCCTGGGTTCAAGCGATTCTCTTGCCTCAGCCTCCTGAGTAGCTGGGACTACAGGTGTAGGCCACCATGCCCTGCCAGTTTTTTGTATTTTAGTGGAGACGGGGTTTCACCATGTTGGCCAGGGTAGTCTCAAACTCCTGAGCTCAAGCAATCTGCCCATCTCGGCCTCCCAAAGTGCTAGGATTACAGGCATGAGCCACCGCACCCAGCCCCCTCATGCCTTTTATAAGGGCCCTATTCCCATCATGAGGGCTCTGCCTTCATGACTTAATTATCTTCTAAATGTTCCACCTCTTAATACTATCATATTGAAGATTCAATTTCAACAATTTTGGAGGACACAGTCCAGGAGAGAGTATTTGCATGGTTCATGGCAGCATCTACAAAGTGTGCTTTCTCTTGCCTTTCCCTGACTTTGCTTGTTACTCAGAAGAGAAACTGCACAATTCATCAGGAGCACCCTCACCTAACCAATTCCCTGCTGCAAGGTGGGAGACTGGCTTCCACTTCTGGGCATGAGGATCACCTGCTGACCTCCAGAATCCTGTCCCACTGTCACCTCCAATCTCTCCTGTCTCCGACTTCTTTCTCCTGCTTTGAACCTTCTATCAAACCTCACAAAAATTCGATTATCCACCATCCTCAAGATGCTTTCTCCTCATCCTCTCTGCTTTCTTCCCTTTGCTTTCAAACATCTTAAGGGCACAGTCTTTCTGCTCCCTCCCTCCTCTTTCTCACTTCCTAACCACTTCTCTATCCTTAGATTCAGGTATGTGTACCCACAAATGAAACTGTTTTCAAAAAATTCACTAAAAAACTTTCTAGCTGCCAAACCTGATGCATAATTCTACATTTTGGCATTTGAGCTACTGCTCGTGCAGATGAGCAGAACCTTCACAGCAGTTTTCCGTTGGGTGGAATATACCCTTATGGCTTCTCTTCCTAGAGAACCTTCCTAGAGCCAGACAGAGGCTTCTGTCTAGAAGCCTTCTCTTCCCAGAGCCAGAGGCCGCTGAAACTGCCCCCTCCCAGCCAAGATAATAAATCAGAAGCAATACTCTGGCTGACGGTCCCCAGCCTATCCCTATTTAACTCACTTGCATGGCCCCTGCAAAAGCCAGAAAGAGTAAGGTGAGAATGGTGCGTGTCTCAGTCTGTTCATGCTGCTATAACAAAATACCTGAGACTGGATACTTTATTTTCTAAAAAACAGAAATTCATTTCTCACCGTTCTGGAGGCTGGAAGTTCAGGATCACAGCATGAGCAGGTTTGCGGTCTGGTGGGGACTCAGTCTCTACTTGTCGCTGCACCCTCTGGAGGGAACAAGCTCTGTGTCCTCCCATGGCAGAAAGACGGATGGGCAGAAGGGGCCTAGCTGTTTCCCTCCAGCCCTTTTATAAGGTCATTAATCCCATTCATGAGTGCTCTGCGCTCATGACTTAATCTCTTCCTAAGGGCCCCATGTCTTAAAACCATTGCTTTGGGGATTGAGCTTCAACTTGAATTTTGGAGGAAACACAAACATTTAAACCATAGCAGCACACTACCATGAACTTAACCAATAGCTCTCCTCACTGCTGCTGGGCCAGATAGAGCATATTTACTCCAACAAATGGCACAGCCTCTGGTAGCTGGTACACAGCTGTGGTCCAGATTAAGGTGTTCTTTTCAATCCTCATCACTAAAGGAGACCAAAGGTCATTGACATTCATGGTAATGAGAGAAGTGCACATTCATTCTCTTGACCCAGGTCTCGGGGAGCTCTCCTGGCCCAACCCAAAATACTTCGCAGGGATCTGGATAACCTGATGATTCACATAGCTTCGCAAGGTCCACTACATTGGCGAGATCATACTTACTGTACCTGGTGCACAGGAGTGGCAAAAACTACAAGTGCAATGATAAGAAACATACATGAAACATGTGTGAAAGATACACCTAAAAAAAATTCAGGGTCCTCCCACATCTGTGATGCTTTCTGGGGTCCAGTGGCCTGGAGAAAGGTCAAACATAAGTCATTGCCTCCCATACTGCTAAGAAAGAGGCCCAGCACTTGATTTAGATTTTTCAAGAAACCTATACCACACCTGAGCATTCAACTTCAGTCTCTATGTTAGGTGCCCCGAGAAGGCTGCCAGGTCACAGGGTTCTATAGAAGGTCCAGGCTCCAGGGCAAGCTTCCAAATCAAGCCATGAGCTGACAAATCCAAATAGGCTAGAGATCTCCAAGGCAGATCAGGAGACCACATGGAATCTCTGACAAATCCCAATAGGAGACTCACGGCAGAGACCCCTAGGCATCCGGAATAAAGCTATGCAGAGGACTTCGAAAAGCAGCTCCCATGCATCACTGGGCCCTACTAAAGAGTGAGCACCTATCCACACAAACAATTGCAGCTGACCATCATGAGCTAGGTGTTTGCTGGTATTCGTTACACAGCAGTAGCCAAGTTTCGGTTATCTATTGCTATGTAACAAACTCCCCCAGAAGTAAGCGGCTTAAAACAGCAATTTTACTTCCTCACGATTTTGTGGGTCAGAGTAGTGATTGTCTCATTTGGACGCTCAGGGTTCCCAAAACTACAAAAGTGGAAGCTGCTAAGCCTACTGTAGACCTTAGCGATCCATGTTACGAATCTACTCCCAGCTCTCAATGTGCCTAACGTTTTTTTTCCATTATAGAATCAGGCTCAGTCTTGAGGTCCAGATATGAGCCATTCCTCAGAACCAGAACCCACTGGCTTCATCTCAATCATCATCATCTCAATCAGGGCTGGGAGCAGCCCTCTGGGAGCAGCTCTTCCTGATCAGAAGATCTGTGAACTCCAAAGACAAGGTATCCACTCCAGATGCACCCAAAATACAGTGTCAAGGCCATGAGCGGAGAACCACAGCAGACATTTCCAATCTAAAAGAAAGAAAATGGAAGACACAATGTGGTCACTACACATCTATATCCATCATGAAACCCTGCTGGGCACATGGTCTTCAACAAGTTGCAGAGATGTGAGGATAGGCCTTTGGGACTTCGGGGCACACACGGGTGGGTCTTCCTGTCTCACATCAGTGACTACTGGAGAGCATGTGCCTTAGAGGAGACAACAAGGTAGACAGAGTAGCTTATCCAGGAAATGTCAGCTTCCGCCTTCAGCTGCCCAGTGCGCGGACAGTGGCCCACGAGTGTAGCCGCCATGGTGACAGTACAGGAGGAACCCTGCTCATTGCCCCAACCGCATAGCCTGCACTCACTATGGCCTACCCAGATACCCAATAAGCCAGCAGTAGAGCATTGGAGCAGACAAGCCAGCTACTGGTAATTAACCTGCTGCTAGGTTAACTACCATGTATATCTCCCACGCTGGAGGCAGCAGCAATTTATTCCCATGGAAGTGACTCCGATATTGATTTGTTTTCCCTGCATGCTGCGCTGCTGCCAGCACTATTATTTGAAGACTTAGAGTGCCTTTTTATCACTATGGGATCCTGCCATATGGGATAGCATGATCCCTTATCATCTCAGACTAAGGGACCCAGCTTATAGTGAAGGAGGTATGATATGGATCACATAATGCATCACTCTTAAGCAATTGGCTGGACCCATCTCGCTTATTCCATTTATTTTCTATACCACTGCGTTTTTTTTTCTAAATAAAAATCTGATACTTGCCATCCCAGAGTAAAACCCTCTGATCATTCTCCAAAGTCTACAGTTTGTAGCCTGAGCACCTCAGTACACTGTATGCCTTTTATAATCTGGTTCTAAACCCTTTCTCCACCCATATCTCCTGATATTCCTCACTTTTCACAAAAAGCCACACTGAACTAGCCCTGTTTCCTGACAGTACGTACCCCATAAGGCCATGTCACTTTCATTTGCTACTGCTTTTTCTAGAATATCCTTGCTTTAACTCTCCCCCATAACCTTCCTCAGCCCCTTTAAGATCTGTATTAGCAATCTACAGCTGTGTAACCAATCATCAGAAATGTAACAGCTTGAAGGCACACCCATTTATAATATTCCAGCACCTATGGGATAGGGATCCAGATACAGCTCAGGTGAATCCTCTGCGTCAGGGTCCTTCACTAGCTGCAATCAAGGTATTGGCTAGACTGCAGCCTCATCTCAAGGCTCAACCAGGGAAAGATCTGCTTCCAAGCTCCTGCGGTTGTTGGCAGAATTCAGTTCCTTACCTAATTTTTTTTTTTTGCCAGCTGCCAGCTAGAAGCCACCCTCAGCTCCTGGACATGTGGGCCTCTCCATAGGGCAACTCACAACATGGCATCTTACCTCCTAAAAGCCAGCAAGAGAGAGAGTCTGCTGGCAAGACACAAGTCATACTCTGATATGATGTAATCACAGAAATACTATCCTATCACCTTTGCTATGTTCTATTCCTTAGAAGCAAGTCACAGGTCCTGCCTACATTCAAGAGGAGGGGACACACAAGTATGGACACCAAGAGCTAGGGGGCATTGAGACCCTCTTAGGACCTGACTATACCATCACTGAGGTCTCCTTGAGCCACTGTGTCCTGCATCTTTACAGCATGTGTCTCAGATGTAGTGTTATTTGGTAAAAATCCCTCAGCAGGCATCTTTCTGCTCACTGTAGATATACTGAACAGTGGCTTTTCATGTCGGGGCAGGGAGGACACTGGTACAACCACCCTCTTCCAGGTATGCCTTCACTTTCCAGAGCAGGAGAGGATGGGAGGTTTACAAAGGTGGATTCCTATAAATTTACTTTTTTTTTTTTTTTTACAGCTTTTTGCTTCTCATAAGGAAGATGCTCATAGATTAGATAATCCAACCAAAAAATTATTCTGTTTGAAACTGAAATCAAGGTTTAGGTTTTATCAGCACATGGTATCAGCTAAGGTAACTTACATGCTAAAACAATATCAGCCATTCTTTCCGCCGAAATTTTTAGCCAGGGGAAAATAGATGTCATGAATTTATGCACACAATGCTTCAAATCCTCATGAACTCCCTGTAGAATAAGCATTATTGTCTCTATTTTGCAGATGAGGAAAGGGAAGCTCTGTTTAAGTAGTTTGTTCTTGATAGAACCAGAACTCAACATTTGGGTTCCAGATGCCTCCATCATTATACCTGCCTCCTACTCAGTGCCTGGTGGAGGCTCAAGCTCAGGAGATGCAATGCCCCCACCCCACTTCCCCAGTGATGCATGCTTAACTGCAGCCATTAACTGCAACACACTCTCCCATGGTCCTCCAGCCACCATTGGAGTATTGTTGCCAGCAGACTGGGAACATCTCACCTCCTCCAGCACAACAGGTGCTTTACCTTGAAGGGCCAGAGAACAAAGCCATGAGCCTGTCCCAGCCCCTCAGAGTTAGAGTGTGCAGCTCAGGAGTGCTGAGCTAAGCCTTAGTCTCCTGAAAGCATCCAGAAACAAAGCCAATCAACTAAAGACAACTTATACCAATCAAACCCTAAAGGCATCAAAGAATATAAAAGCAAAAAGCCCCATCCAAAAGACAGCAACTTCAAAGATCAGAGAACCATCATCCCACACAGATGAGAAAGAACTAGTGCAAGAATTCTGGAAACTCTAAAAGCCAGAGTGCCTTTTTACCTCCAAACGACCATACTAGCTCCCTTATGATAATTTTTAACCAGATTGAAATGGTTGAAATGACAGACATAGAATTCAGAATCGAAATGACAAGAAAGCACAACAAGATACAGGAGAAGGTTGAAATTCAATCCAAGGAAACCAGTAAAACAATCTAAGAGATGAAAGATGACACAGCCATTTTAAGAAAGAACAAAACAACTTCTGGAAATAAAAAATTTACTATAGGAATTTCATAATGCAATTGGAAGCATTAACAACAGAATCAACCAAGCTGAGGAAATAATCTCAAAGCTCAAAGGCTACTCTTTCTAATCAAGACAGGTAGACAAAAATATAGAAAAAAGAATTTTTTAAATGAACAAAACCTCAACGAAATATGGAATTATGTAAAGAGACCAAACCTACAACTCATTGTCATACCTGAAAGAGATGGAGAGAGAGCAAGCAACTTGGAAAACATATTTGAGGATATTATCCACAAAAATTTTTCCAACCTCATTAAGAGAAATCAACATGCAAATTCAGAAAATTCTGAGAACCCCTGCAAGACACGATGCAAGATGACCATGCAAGACACACAGTCATCATATTCTCCAAAATCAACCTGAAAGAAAATATCTTAAAGGCAGCTAGAAAAAAGGGACATGTTGCATACAAAGGGAACCACATCACACTAACAGAACTTTCAGAAACCCTACAAGCTAGAAGAGATTGGGGGACTATGTTTACCATTCCTAAAGAAAAGAAACTGCAACCAATAATTCCATATTCCACCAAATTAGGCTTCATACGAGAAGCAGAAATAAGATCCCTTTCAGACAAGCAATGCTAAGGGAATTTGTTACCACCAGACCTACCTTCCAAAAAGTCCTTAAAGGAGTGCTAAACATAGAAATGAAAGACCAATACCTGCCACCACAGAAACACATTTAAGTACAGAACCTTCTGACACTATAAAGCAACTATACAATCAAGTCTATATAACAACCAACTAACAACATGATGACAGAATCAAATCCTCATAAATCAGTATTGACCTTGAACCTAAACAGGTTAAATGCCACTTAAAGGCACAGAGTGGCAAGTTGGATAAAAAGCAAGACCCAACTGTATGCTATCTTCAAGAGACCCATCTCACATGAAATAACACCCATAGACTCAAAATAAAGGGATAGAGAAATATCTATGAAGCAAATGGAAAGCAAAAAAGAGAAGAGGTTGCTATTCTTATTTCAAACAAAACAGACTTTAAACCAACAATAATCAAAAAGGGCAAAGAAGAGCATTACACCATGATAAAAAGTTCAATTCAACATGAAGACTTAGCTATCCTAAATATACATGCACCCAATATTGGAGCACCCAGATTCATAAAACAAGTTCTTAGAGGTCTATGAAGAGACTTAGATAACCACACAATAATAGTGGGAGACTTCAACACCCCACTGACAATGTTAGATCATTAAGGCAGAAAACTAATGAACATGTTCAGGACTTTAACTCAACCCTTGACCATTTGGACCGAACATGTATCTACAGAATAGTCCACCCTATAACAACAGAATATACATTGTTCTCATCTACACACAGCACCTACTTTAAAATCAACCACATGCTCAGCCATAAAGTAATTAGCAACAAATTCAAGAAAACTGAAATCATACCAACCACATTCTTGGACCACAGTGTATTAAAAATCTAAATCAATACCAAGAAGACTTCTGAAAACCATATAATTACATAGAAATTAAACAACCTTATCCTGAATGACTTTTGGGTAAAGAATGAAATTAAGGCACAAATCAAAAACTTATTTTAAAATAATGAAAACAAAGATATAACATACCAGAATCTCTGGGACACACTAAAGCAGTATTAAGAGGAAAGATTAGAGTAGTAAATTTCTACATCAAGAAGTTAGAAATATTTCAAATTGACAACATAACATCATGCCTAGAGAAACTAGAAAAACAAGAGCAAACCAACTCCAAAACTAGCAGAAGAAAAGGAATGACCAAAATCAGAGCTGCCCTGAGCAAAATTGAGACACAAAAATCCATACTAAAGATCAATGAAGCCAAACTCTTATTTTTTTAAAAACAAACAAGATTGATTGACTTCTAGCTAGATTAATAAAGAGAAAAAATAAGCTCCAAATAATCATAATCAGAAATGACCAAGGTGACATTACCACCAACCCCACAGAAATGCAAAAAAAAAAAACCCTCAAAGACTTATGAACAACTTGATAATTAGAAACTGGAAAACCTAGAAGAAATGGATAAATACCTGAAAACATGCAACCTCACAAGATTGAACCAAAAAGAAATTAACATCCTGAACAGATCAATAACAGGTTCTGAAACTGAATCCATGACAAAACACCAGAAAAAGCCCTGGACCGGATGGATTCACAACTGTATTGTACCAAACATTCAAAGAAGAGCTGGGATCAATCCTACTGAAGTTATTCCAAAAAATTAAGAAGGAAGGACTCTTCCCTAACTCATTCTATGAGGCCAACATCAGTCTGATACCAAAGCCTGGCAGAGACACAATTAAAAGAAAGAAAACTTCTGGGCAATGTCCCTGATGAACATAGATGCAAAAATCCCCAACAAAATACTAGCAAACCAAATCCAGAAGCACAAGAAAAAGCTAATCCACCAGGATCAAGTAGGCTTTATTCCTGGAGTACAAGTTTGTCTCAACATATGCAAATCAGTAAATGTGATTCATCACAAAAACAGAACTAAAAACAAAAACCACATGATCATCTCAATATATGGAGAAAAAGCTTTCTATAAAATTCAGCATCCCTCCTTATTAAAAACCCTCAACAAACTAGGAACCAAAGGAATATACATCAAAATAATAAAAGCCATCTATAACAAATCAACAGCCAACATCATACTGAAAAGCAAAAGCTAGAAGCATTCCCCTTGAGAACCAGAGCAAGACAATGATACCTGTTCTCACATCTCCTATTCAACATAGTACTGGAAGTCCTGGACAGGGCAATAAGGTAAGATAAATAAATAAAAGGCATCAAAATAGAAAGAAAGAAACTCAAACTATCTCCCTTTGCAGATAATATTATTTTATACCTAGAAAACCCGATAGTCTCTGCCCTAAGGCTCCTAGGAAACCAGTAAAACAATCCAACAGTTAAAAGATGACATAACCATTTTCAGAAAGTACCAAACTGAACTTCTGATAAACAACTTCAGTAAAGTTTCAGGATACAAAATCAATATACAAAAATCAGTAGCATTTCTATACATCAATAAAGTCCAAGCTGAGAGCCAAAATGAGAATGCAATCTCATTCGCAATAGCCACAAAAAGAATAAAATACCTAGGAATACAGCTAACCAGGGAGATGAAATATCTCTACAATGATAATTGTAAAACACTGCTGAAAGAAAAAATGGAAAAATCATTTCATGCTCATGGATAGGAAGAATCAATATTGTTAAAATGGCCCTACTGCCCAAAGCAATTTACAGATTCAGTGCTATTCCTATCAAACTGCCAACCTCAATTTTCACAGGATTAGAAAAAACTATCCTAGAATTCATATAGAGCCATAAAAGAGCCCAAGTAGCCAAAGGAATCCTAAGCAAAAAGAATAAAGTCAGTGGCATCACATTACCCAACTTCAAACTATACTATAAAGCTATAGTAACCAGAACATGGTACTGGTACAAAAACAGAACCATAGACCAATGGAACAGGTTAGATAACCCAGAAATAAAGCCACATACATACAACCATTTGATCATCAACAAGGTTGACAAGAAGCAATGGAGAAAGGACTTCACTCAATAAATGATGCTGGGATAACTGGCTAGCCATATGCAGAAGAATGAAACATGAACCCTTCTTTTCACCATATAAAAGACTTAAATGTAAGACCTAAAGCTATTAAAAAAATGTAGAAGAAAACCTAGGAAACACCAATTGGACATAAGAACTGGCAAAGATTCCATGATGAAATCTCCAAAAGTAACTGCAACAAAAACAAAAATTGACAAATTGGACTTAATTAAACTAAAGAGCTTCTGCACAGCAAAAAAATAATAATATATCAAAAGCAAAAATCAAAAACTTATTTTAAAATAATGAAAACAAAGATATAACATAGCAGAATCTGCAACAAGACAACCTACAGTATGGAAGAAAATATTCAAAAACTATGCATCCAACAAAGAATCTTTAAGGAACTTAAATCAACAAGCAACCCCATTAGAAAATGGGCAAAAGACATGAACAGACACTCTCAAAAGAAGACATATATGCAGCCAAGAAGTATATGAAAAAAATGTTCAGCATCACTAATTATTAGAGAAATGCAAATCAGAACCACAATGAGATACCATCTTGTATCAGTCAGAATGCCTATTATTAAAAAGTAAAAAATAACAGGTATTGGAAAGGTTATGAAGAAAGAGAATATTTATACATTGCTGGTGGGAATGTAAATTAATTCAGTCACTGTGGAAAGTAGTTTGATGATTTCTCAAAGAACTTAAAACAGAACTACCATTTGACCTGGCAATCTCACTACTAGGTATATACCCAAAGGAATATAAATCATTCTACCAAAAAGACATATGCACCCATATGTTCATCACAGTAATATTCACAATAGGAAGACATGGAATCAACCTAAGTGCCTGTTAACAGTGGACTGGGTAAAGAAAATGTGGCACATATACAACATAAAATACTATGCACTGTGGAAAAGAAATCACATCCTGTGCAGCAACATGGATGCACCTGGAGGCCATTATCCTAAGGGAATTAATGTAGGAACAGAAAACCAAATACTGCATGTTCTCACTTATAAGTGGGAGCTAACACTGAGTACACATGGGCAGAAAGATGGAGACTATTTGAGTGGGGAGGGTGGGAGGAGAAGGGTGAGGATCAAAAAACTACCTATCGAATATTATGCTCACTACCTGGATAAGGAAATCATTTATACTCCAAACCCCAGCAACACACAATTTACCCAGGTAACAAACCTGCACATGTACCCTTTGAATCTCAAATAAAAGATGGAGAAAGAAAAACGATCAGAGGGCGGCTGCTGGACAAGGAGGGGGGCTCCCAGGCGGCTCTGATTCCACATCCAGGCCAAGATGCAGCATGGTGGCTTTCAGCTCCAGAAGCTCCTCCCTGGAAGTTCAGGCACACCATCTAGTGGGGTGGAGTGGCCTCAGGTGCAGCCACAGGGGCAGTGAGGATGCCACAG
>CAUYLG010001419.1:0-36960 GCA_963573385.1 Cacajao melanocephalus
CGCTAAACCTCTACTACCAAGCCCCCCGGCCTCAATTTGCAACTTTAACCCTTAACCAAAATACGGTGTTTTTTTTTTTTTTTTTTTTTTTTTTTTTTTTTCAAATTACTCAACCAACTCCAAAGCAGACTTGCTGAATCAAAATCTTGGTTTGTGGTGAGGTGTGGATAGTTTCAGATGTAGTTTGGCAGAGCCACACAGGTGATTCTGATGCACACCCCTGTTTATCAACCATGAAGGAGAGTGGAAGTATCCAATTTGCCTATTCGTAAAGGTGGGGTCGGGTAGAAGTAATGTCAAGAAAGTGCTCTTAATCTTTATGGATCTCTTTCTTTTTAGCACCCTTCTGCTCCCAAATTCTCAATGTTCTCATCTGCCCTCAATAGGATTCCTTTTGGGGGATCGGTCTGAAAGTCTTTCATCTATGGCATCCCATGTAATATAACAGAGGCCATAAAATTATGATTTCTGATGTTTTTCTTTGTCCATTCTGTTTAATCCCTGAATTACTGTTTCATTTTAAAAAGAATAAGGCTAAAATTCACCATAATTAGAGAGGAACAGTACATGCACCGTACGCCTGTTTTCTTCAGTTGACCACTACATACTCTTATATGAACCCAGTGGTTCCCTGGAGGCATTTTGAGTTTGCAAGTCACAAAGTCTCTTCCAACTCCTTTGTTTTCTAGGATCAATCCTTCTCCCTTTTATGATCCAGTTGTCTCAAGCCCCATCTGTTTTCTAATATTGACAACTACTTACCTAAAAAGCAATTTTTCTGAGGTGTTAATAGATGATAAAGGTTTAATGCATATTTTCTCCCAAGGGTGCTTGAATTTTAATGGAATACTAAGTAAAGTAAAATGTCACAACAAATGCACTTCTGGCACCATGACCAAAAAAAGTGCCATTGGTATTTTTGACAGATAATATCATTTTAATCAATAGAATAACAGCATTTCAGATTAAGAAGAGGCCTTATCGTGCCGGTGCAATACCATAAATGTTTATTTTATAGATGTGAACACTATGGAATCTGCATTGAGTGCTCAAAAATTCTTGAAAGATGTTAGTTCCATGGAATCCCAGAATGCAAATTTCATAATATCTAAAATGATGTAAAATAAGTTATAAAGATGTAATGGAATAATGATAGGACTAAAGCTGACAGGCAATTCACACACGTTATTATTAATCTACAGCTGAAATTTATAAAGAAATTCTGCTATGCAGGCAATGCACTATGTAAGCAGGATCCTAAATCATATTGCATGGTAGCTGAACTAAGCTCTTCCCTATTCCCTTTCAGAATGATCTGAAAATCTTTCCAGATATCTGCTCAGAACCATGTTTAGATTTATATACAGATACACACACTCTCTACTGATAGTCACAGATTTTTGAGAGCCACTTTACACTTTCAGTTTCGGCTGACTGACATCATTCTAACTGATCATTTGGCAGAATAACAACTTGAGGATCTTAGGGTATCACTGAGGTATTTTGAAGGTATCAAACTTTGAAACATCCCCGAAGGCATTCAAAATAAAGAGGGTGGCATTTATCATGAACTGGAAAAAATTAGCACCAGTACTGCTTATGTATCTTTCTAACAAGCTATATATCTTTTGGATGTGATATTTATTTCAAAAATCAAGCTACAAATCAAGAAATTACCTAAACATTGACACACATAATCGAAAGAATTCTGGAGCATAGATATGAAATAAAACTCACTGTGACAAGATTCTACAAAACATTACAAGTACTAAAAAACAAATTCTAATAGAAAATTTTTGTAAATATATTAAACAATTATTCTGAGAAATCAATGAATCAGAGAGAAGATAAAGACCTCTGGACAAGAGCAGAGCATCTTTGCCAAGAGTATGTCTTTCTCCTTTTCTATAGGAATACCTGACACTGACTTATGGCAATAAAAGGCAGTATCTCATGGATTCTTCAATTATCCGTGCAAATTAAGTATGAGCTAATTTTATTATAACATATTGAAGAGAAGAAACAAATGTAGACACTAAATGAGTTGTCCAGTTAACACATTTCTAATATGAGGAGTTAACATAAAAGTAACAGCATAATAGAGCAAGAAAAATTAAAATATTATTTCTTCATTGTACAATTACTGAACTGCATAACTATGCTTAATTTAGTAAATCTTTCCCTTTCACGGCTTCTGCATACCCAAGCAGCATCAGAGAAGATGGAAAAGAGGGAAAGTTGAAATCTGGCAACTACATTTTAGGGATGCCTACTAAAGAAAGAGGGGTTAAGGGCAATGATGTGAAAAATTTGTTTTAAAACACTTTAGCTAAAAATAGGAAAGAGAAAACAGATGAAGCAAGCACAACAAGATCTAGATAATGCTAGGAGCTGGGCAATGGAGATGTGGGGTCATTATCCAGTTATCCTGAGTTTGTATACATTTGAAATTTTTATATTTTAAAAAAAGTACCTGATACTTGATAACGCCACATAAATCTCCAAGGAACTAAGAAGATGAGGGACCTGAATGTCTTCGCTTCCTTATATACACACAGATCCCATTCAGCTCTGGGCCCTGGGCTCACCTGGCAGACCACATCCACCAGGACCTGCCTCTGACATCCCACCCCCTCCACCATGGCAAACTCAAATTCCATGAGTAATGTGGCTCCCTTCCTCAAATGACCTAAAATGACCACAGAAGCTAATGAATTAAGACTTCCGATCACTTACTGAGATAAGGGGGATGAACTAAGCTAAAGAGAGCTATCGAATCTTACTTTCATAATTCTTGGACCTCAGTGACTCTGCCTAAGTTTAGATCAGTTTGATTCCCTAAGCAAAAATCTACTTCTTGAGTGAGAAATCATGGCATCATAACAATGTCATTTTCCATGTTAATTTGACTTCCTTCTATAACCTAATATTTATTGCCTTAAAGTATAAAATATAAATGAAACATAAATCCATATCTATTTCCATAAAAAAAGGAACCACATATTTTAATGCTGTCAGTACCAATATTCTCACTGCATACACAGAATTTCCACAGGATCTTAAATTCTAAAAGGCAACCTTTTTCTTGATCTAAATTTAAAAATCCAAAGTACTACAAAATCAAAATTTTCTTGAAAAGCATTTAATAAAACATTACACTTTAATAAAATAAAGATAGGTAAGGCAGCAGAAGCCAAACAATTTTTCAAATTAGCAATGAATTTACTACAGAATTTATATAGTCTTAGAATATATACAAAGATTTCAAAGGAAAGCAATCTATTTAACATCTTTCTGGAGCTATCATGTTGATACAGTCAGGAGGCAGGGAAATACTGGGTAGAAGAGGGCAGTTCCCCAGCAAAGGCCTACTCTTAAGCCTGGAAACCGTGGCCCTAAATGAGAACAGTTATCCCTGTTTTCCCATTTGAATGTTGCTTTTACCAAAACCACCCTGGTCTACCACGCACCCCCATCCTGTACCCATAAAAACCCCAAACTTGGCCAGGCATGGTGGCTCAAGCTTGTAATCCCAGCACTTTGGGAGGCCAAGGCAGGCGGATCACAAGGTCAGGAGTTCAAGACCAGCCTGGCCAACATGGTGAAACCCCATCTCTACTAAAGATTTAAAAAATTAGCTGGACGTGGTGGCGTGCACCTGTAATCCTAGCTACTCAGGAAGCTGTGACAGGAGAATTGCTTGAACCCAGGAGGTACAGGTTGCAGTGAGCCAAGACTGAGCCATTGCACTCTAGCCTGGTAGACAGGGCAAGACTCTGTCTCAAAAAACAAAACAAAAAAACCCAAACTCCACTGGCAGAGGAGCAGAGCAGCACAACTGAGAAGTAGAGAAGAGAAGAAGCATCTGAACATCAAAGAGGCAGCTGGACACTTGGAAAGGAGTTTGGGCAGGACAGGGGAAGATCATCTTCCCACTCCATCCCCTTTCCAGCTCCCCATCCCACTGAGAGCCACCTCCATCACTCAATAAAAACCTCTACATTCACCATCCTTCAAGTCCGTGTGACCTGATTCTTCCTGGATGCCAGACAAGGACCTGGGTACCAAGAGGGCAGGGTGTAAAAGGCTGTCACCCTGACTCTCCACTGAGCTGGTTAACACTTAGCCATCTATAAACGGCAACTGCTAAAAGAACATTAGTTGTAACACACCCCTAGATGCTACCATGGGGCTGGAAGCCAAAAGCACTCATGCTGCCCCAGCACCTACTCACTCACATGCTCCTCCTCCTACAAGGGGTTAAAACTTGGCCAAGCAAAATGAGCCATCCCTCCCACCCCTGTCATAAGTCCCGCAGAGGGGTTGAGGGAACTGTACTGTCTTAATGGCTTTAAGCCTGTATTTCAGAGTCAAGGTTCTGTTACTTCACAGAAAACTCTGATTCATCAGAGCAACAAAAATAGAAGGAGATAGTGAAATCATCGAGAATAAAGAGGTCCCTGTGCAACTGTGCCCTCCTGCCCTGCCTTCCCTGGGAAAAGAACATGACAAAGAACCTGGCCTTGAGGAATCACCAAGAAAGGCTTTATGTATTACTTGTTGGGGTATCTTATTATGTGGTATATATAAAGATGGGTGTGTGTGTATACACACATATATAATCATATGTTCAATAATAAATCACCATTTCTTTTGAAGACTATTGGTCAAAGCTAGAAGTTAATTTCTTAGAATTCAAACAAATTATAGTTATTAATGTTTAGTTAATCCACATTGTACTTGTTTCCTATTGCTGTTGTAACAAATTATCACAATTTTAATGGCTTAAAGCAACACAAATGTACTCCCTTATAGTTGTAAATTTCAGAAGTTTAAAATCAAGGTGTTGAACAAAATGATAACAACAAATAACCCCATTAAAAAGTGGGCAAAGAACAGGAACAGACATTTTTCAAAAGACATACAAATGGCCAAGAAGCATATAAAAAAATGCTCAACATCACTCATCATGAGAGAAATGCAAATTCAAACCACAATGAGACACTATCTTACAGCAGTCAGAATGGCTATTACTACTAAGTCAGAAAACAACAGAATGTGGAGCAAAGCGAATGCTTATATATTGTTGCTGTGAATGTAAATTAGTCCAACATCTATTGAAAACAGTATAGAGATTTATCAAAGAACTAAAAATTGCACTACCATTTGACCCAGCAATCCCACTACTGGGTATCTACCTAAAGGAAAAGAAATCATTATATAAAAAAAGACACCTGCACTCGTATGCTTATTGCAGCACTATTAACAATAGCAAAGATAGGGAATCAACCTAAGTGTCCATTAACCTAAGTATCCAGTATCTATCAACAGATGATTTTTATAAAGAAAATGTGGTGTGTGTATATATGTGTATGTGTATATATATGTGTATGTGTATATATATGTGTATGTGTATATATATGTGTATGTGTATATATATATATGTGTGTGTGTATGTGTGTATATATATATATATTCATTCCATGGTCTATATATATACATACATATATAGAGAGATATATACATATATATATCCATGGTCTATATATATATATGTATACACACACACACATATATATAGACCATTATATATAGAACACTACTCGGCCTTAAAAAAGAATAAAATCATGTCTTCTGCAGAATAATGAATGGAACTAGAGGCCATTAATCTTAAGTGAAATAACTCAGAAGCAGGAGTACCACATGTTCTCACTTATATGTGGGAGTTAAATAATGTGTACACATGGAGATAGTGTGTAATAATGGACACTGGAGACTCAAAAGCATGGAAGAGGGGTGAGAGATGAGAAATTACTTAATCTGTACAATGTGCACTGTTCAGATGATGGTTACACTAAAAGCCCAGACTTCACCACTATGCAATATATCCATGTAACAAAACTGCTCTTATACCCTCTAAATCTATTTCTTAAAATGAATAAAATAAAATAAAGATGTTGAGAGGGCTCCATTCCTTCCAGAGACTCTAGGCTCTGGGGGAGAATCCATGTTTTTGCCGGCATCCCTCCAACCTCCTGCCTCCACAGTCACATCTTCTCTGACTCTCTGACTCCTCTTGCTTCCCTCTTATTACACTGGGCCCACTTAGAGAATCCAGGATCATCTCATATGAAGATCACATGATCACAATTACAAAGTTCCTTTTGCCAGGTGATATGCATTCATTCCTTAAGTTCCAGGGATTAGGATGTGAACATCTTTGGGGGTCCATTATTTAGCCTACCACACCCATAAATAAACATAATACATAATCATAAATTTTGATATAGTAATAATGAACTGGTAAATCAATAACACCTGAAATCTATTTTCTTATTATATTTGTAATTTCAATAATATCAGTTAATATCTATGGATACAAACAACTTTTTTCCAAAGGAACTAATAATCAAGTTGATTAAAAATAGGACACTGATGGGGCTCTGATTTTGATAAACAGAAGGATTATTTCCTCAGCATCTTACATTTTCAAAGTGCTTTGCCATCAATAAGATCATATTCACTATCTCATTTAATCTTCCATATAACTTGTCTATATAAGAGGTAAAAAGAAATGTAACTTTTTTAAAAGTCACAGACGCAGAAGATATCATCAGGTCTTTCAGCTTTAAATCACAACCTCTTTCTCCTATTATACCAGCCAAATAGGGCCTATTTCTCAGGCTCCTTCATGTGGTCCATAGAACCCTGCCTAGGGCACAATCCATTTTGCTATATTTTATTATATGAAGGTTTAAGATTTCAAATATCATCAAAAATAGAAAAATCAACAGAAATAGAAGGGTTAAGATACAGAAAGTTTCAGATTATTAGTAACAAAATTATTTTTCCTATCATAATTTTCAAAATAATTAAGCATAATTTCATTTAGCTATATAAGTAGCTATGTCTTATTACTAAAATTGGTTTTAAAAATCTAAAAAATCTTAGTACTCTAAGACCAGACTAAAATCAATTAATATTAGACTGCCAATATAAAGTGAGCGTATTTCATTCACAACTACCAAAGGTAAATAAAAGAATTCAAAACTGATAGGGAAGCCACACAAATCTGCAGCAGAATTCTATGTAGTTTGCATAGTGTTTGCAAGTTTGTGAGCTCCCTGTGAGTTCAATAACCAAGTGTTTGAAAAATAAGAGTTTTTCTGGTTTTCCCTGATAACTTTATCTAAGAAGATCTCACCTTTTATTCTCCATCATGACATGCTACTTTTTATCTTTATAGCATTTTTCTCTACTTACATAGTAACATTTGATTATTTTCTGACTGCACCCACTTCATGTCTGTTTTGTGACTTTATTCTAAAAGACAAACAATCCCACAATAGCCTATGTTAATGTTTTCAGTGATGGGCAAAGATGAAGGGTTAGATAAGCTAGGTTGTGAGGAAAGTGCTGAAGGTCACCTATGGTGATAGTTTAAAACTCACACTCTCCATTTGAAATCCATCCCTTTATTCATTAGAAAATACAAAGTATTCCTATTTTCTGCCAAACGGTGTTGCAGCCTATGGGAAACAGAAATGAAACACCCAGTCCTTTCACTCAGAGAGCTCACAGTACAATGGGGGAACACAGATAAGTGAAACTAATTTCAATGGAGTAGGTTCCTGTCATCTTCTCAACCACTTGGCATGGCTTACAAGATCCTTCATGATCTGAACTGTGTCTACGCTTTTAGTCCCTGGGGTGCCAACGAGAACACAGTGAAGGGGAAACCAACCAAGACTAAAGACTGAGAATGCTTTGTTGGGGAAGAAGATACTCAAATAAGAAGGGAGGAAGAGGTGAGGAGCGGTGCCTCATGTTTATAATCCCAGCACTTGAGGTGGGAAGATCACTTGAGGCCAGAAGTTTGAGACCAGCCTGCGCAACATCACAAGACCTGTTCTCCACAAAAATTTAAAAATTAGCCTGGTGTTGTATGCCTGGGGAAGCTGAAGCAGAAGGATCACCAGAGCCCGGGAAATGGAGGCTGCAGTGAGCTATAATCACACCACTGCACTCCAGCCGAGGCAAGAGTGAGACCCTATCTCTTCACCCACCCCTATAAAAAAAAGTAGAGGTGGGAAGGGCAAGTAAGATTTTGTGTGTATGTCTGTGGGGAAGAAGCCAGAAGGAGGGAGAAAGAGAAGGCATGGTAGATACTGTAAACCACGGAATACATGAAAACATTGAAGAAGAGAGATCGGGCAGGGGCTGGGTATTGTAAATAGTGTAATATGACAACCATGGGCTGCAAATGGAAAACAAATCAGAGGTGCAATTATGAGAAACCTTTTAACCACACTAAAGAGTACAGATTTGATCCTAAAAGTGACAGAGCACTGCTACTAAAGGGCTTTAAGCCGGGAAGAGACACAAACCAGATACTCATTTTAGGAAGATAACTGGCAGAGCCGCAGTGTAGATGGTCCCCCTTGGTGGTAGAAAGCCATGGGGGTAGACTCCTATGAAATGGCAGGAAAGCCATGACAGGACATGAGGTAAGGGTGCAGTGAGGCTGCTGTGCATAGGAGCACTCCATGAAGATTTCAGCGGCTGACAGAGATGAAAAGGATGCCACAGATTTTTAGGAGGTAGAATTAATGGGACTTGCTGACTAGCTGATAGTGAAGAGTGACAGAGAGGGAGGGTTTAGATGGCTCCAGCATTCACATTTGGAGTTAAAATCATTTCACAAGTCTAAAATACTAAGAGTTACCACTTATAGAGTAATTATAACAGGCCAGGTATATCATCTGATTTCATGCACATAATTTAAAGAGTAGCAAGCAATCCTTTCCTGGAGGACCCTAAGGCTTAGAAAGGCTTGCAACTTTCTAAGATCACAACACATAGGTAGGATTTGACACTCTATCTGTCTTCCTCCCTAGCCTTCTAAAAGAGAATGAAAGAATGGCAAAGAATTTACTGACACTATCCTGAAAGGACAGGCAGAAAAGACTGCACGTGCTGCTCACTGTTTCTCCCCTTAAGAACAATAATCGGGACTGCTGCACAGTTGCATCTCAACCCTATGCCTTACTGTGCATTTTTAAGTGGTGAGCAAGAAAGGAGATACAAAAGTGCTAGTTAATAATAATAACAATGGTAATAACAACTTCATTCACTAACATAGGCAAGTCTGTGTAAACCAGGCACCTTCAGGGAACAAAATATTTACAAGATATATATTAATACATGGCATTGTATCGGAACTATTACAATCCACTTGGGAAATTGACAAGTTTTTTCAGTATTAATTGTAATTACAGGGATCACAGTGACTTCAGAAATTATTTATGTAGGCTTTCACATAACCTCCCACTGTAAATCAGCAGTATTAGTTAATGGACACATTAAATGTTTTATCATTCATTTAATATTTTCAGACTGTACCAGAGATTGGAACAATCCATTAGGCTCATTCCCTTGGCACAAGCTCTTTTAGGTTATAATGGTAAATGGCTTTGTACAAGACACATATGTAATGGGAAATTTCAAAACAAAATAATTATCTTGTTTTGTATTGGTCACCACGAAACTAAAATATTTTTAAAACCTGATTTTTCCATTACACCATAATCGCACTTAAGAAACGGAAAAGATATCTGAGTATGCTAAAAAGTTCAAAAGAACTATGAAAATGATACCCAAAAAGTGCTTTACGCCATTTTAATAGTGTTTAAAGCAGTTCTCCGAATTGCCTGCAAGACATCACCAGGTATCTTACATCGCTTCAAATTCACAATGTCCGGAACTGACGTCTTCCTTTTACACCCCCCACCACTAACCTGCTTTTTTTCCCATTTTCAACCCTTAATTACAGGCCTCATTTATATACCAATCCTCCTCAAATCAGTAACTCCGCATTTACTTCCTCCTCTCCTTCTCCCCTCCCTTTGGCCACAGCTCTCCAGCCCTTCCGCACAAAGTCTCATCCAGCCCTTCCTTCCTTCCCAGGGCAGACAAGCTGATCTATGCCCTTATCCTGGTTTCCCTGAACATCCTGACAGTGTCCAAGGTGGTCTTCCTATCAAATGCATCCAGAAGGTGGCTCCCATATAGCATTTAAAAATTTCTGCATAGGCAATAAACATCTGTGATACAAAATTCAAAATGTATTTAGAATGAAAAGCACATATCCCTCCTAAGCCTGCCCTCCAGCTACTGACTTCCTTTATTGAAGGCAAATATTTATCTTCCTGTGTTTCTCTCCAGGGATATTCTATCCATATACAACAACTACGTGCTCTTTCGAGATTTAAATGCACGCATGTGTGCACACACACACAAAGACACACAGAGTAACATCTTATAATTCACACTGTTTTGCATCTGGCTTTTCCCACTGAATAAAACTTGAAGTCTGGTTTGCTACAGACAGAGCTCATTCATCTTTTTAATGGTTGCATAACATTCCACTGCATGATGTATTTCACAATTTACTCCAACTAGTCTCCAACTTGCGCATTTGGGTTGTTTCCAATCTTTTGCTATTACAACGTGCAATCGTATCCTTGTATACATGTCTTTGTACACATAAATGGCACACTTCACTACCCCTGCTGATTCCAGACAATGATAGTAGTGAAGGCATTGATGCATTTAAAGAGTTGAAAACTTTCTTTTTACTCTATCCTGTAAAGTATATATCTTGATATTGTGTTAAACTTCAGGCTAAAGCCTTTTAGAAGTTTATTTACAGTCATTTTTGAGGATAATCATGTCTGTCCTTGCTGGTGGAAATGATTCTACATTTTCCTAAAAAGGTACATGCAACCTAAAATATATCCATATGAATACTGTACGTGTTCAAAAAAAAAAAAAAAACCTCCCCAAAATCTGAACTCTTACAAAGGCTCCAAAGAGAGAAGGATTAACTGCTTTGTACTGACAGCTTGTCTCACATTATGGTTCTAACTAGTGGGGCAGCTCTAAGTAACTGCTAAGTAACTGGGAAAAAATAATTTGTTACTGTTAGTACTTTATTGATGGAATTCTGAAAAATAAAATGACCAAAATTTGTGCAGGAACCAGACCACAAAGGCCAAACTGCTCTTACAAACATGAGATCTGTATAACACAGAATAGTGTGACTCCTGCCACTTGAAATGTTAGGCCTATATAGCTGCTGGTTACTCCCCAGTAGCTAACTACTGTCAGACATTTCATCCTAAATAGTGTTGTGCTAGATTATTACAAAGCATTAATGAAGTATGTAAAAGCATCCCCTTTGCACAAACAAGAAACCCTACCAAGTGATTCCAACAGACTACATGACTGGGCACTGCCTGGCGTTTGGATCAATGGAAGACGTCACTGAGTCTTGCTGGAAGGGGCCTTAACCAGTCCTGATGTCAAGGGCCAGGGCTGATGTACAGCCACACTTTCTAAGATATCAGCTCTCTTTAATACTTTCTTACTGTTAATTTGTTTATCTCCAAGATACAAAGACTAACTTCTGCCTTGAGTTCCATCTCAGTGGAGGCAGCTTACCAGAAGGTTCTGAGAGTATCCTGACAGCTGGCCAACCCTCCACCCCAACCCTGATCAGCTAATACAACCTGAGTTCCAGGACCTTCCCAAAGCCCTTAGATTTTCTACCAACAAAATAAACAACTAAAAAATAAAATCTCCAACTAGATAACACTCAACCTATCTGTTGTCAATAGGAAGATCTTGCTTCTGACTTCCCTTGTCTGTTGCCGACTAGATTGTCATTTGTCTCTCATAAGTACTAACCTACCTTTGCCTTCATAAATTGAGATTTGGGCTCAGCGAAGCTTAAACTGGATCCAGAGACCACAAAAATGTGTGAGGCAGAAACAAGTAAACAGAAAATCTCTTTTTGCCTGAAACTAATGTCATGATTTTCTCATTGGAAATGAAATCCTTACCTAAGACTAAAATGCAAAGGGGAATCAAATTTGCTAATCCTCTCTTGTCCATCAGCCTAGGACTGCAAGAATCAATGCATGGCACAAGTGCTCTAATCACTGCCAGCTGGTACACTGTTCTAGGTGAGATTTCTTCTCACTTGAAGGTAATAAGGATTCATTAGGAATGGCCAGTCTAGACTAAATCCTATTTAAAAGGGTGGGCTTTTACTTGGTTACTGTGATTTTACTCTAATTATTGGTGCTTCAAACTTCTCATATACTATCATTCTCATGGAAAGAGCACAGGCTTTAAATATTAATTATGTTACTTGATAACTAAGTAAATTTACACAAATTAAGTTATCTGAGCCTCACCCCTCCCCTCCTCCATCTGTTGAATGGAAGGAAGAATGCCCCATGGACTTATGAGATAATGAAGTGAGATATTAACATAATATAAAAATTATCTATGTGCCTATTACTTCTTATGGATTATAGGACACTCCAAAAAGATTTCAGAAACAAATGAATAATCATTTATTTTTTCATCTACATTAAAAATACCTTAAATTATTATAAAGTCTTATAAAATAACAGGCTTTCCTTAGTGTTATTTTAATATTTCATTAACACTCAAGGCAAACCTAAAATTATTTTAATATTTTTTTAAAGAAAAGGTTGATGCTTTGTCTAATGGAACCAAAATCTGTGAAGTATAACAATGTGTTCATATTTTTAGAGCATTTCATATAGGATATAAAGCCCAATTCTGGAGTTGTCGGTAAGACCAGCTGTAATTGACATGGAACCCATTTCTAGGTGCCCATCGCTGGGGGCCCCTTCAGGGTGATTCAAGACTCCACCAGGCTTGGGTTGCTCATGAGGCCTAGGGTTGCAAACATCTCTGGGATTTTCTGGAGAGTTTGAGCACTATGCCTCCCTGCTATACTTTATTTCTTAACAGGTATAGTTAAGAAACTGTAGGTAACACCAAAGATTCTGGCTTTCAAGGAGTTATGGAACATAAAAAAAATCTTAGCAAACAGAACTCTAGCGCGCTAGCCAGGACAGAACTGTCAAGATATTAAAACTCTTCAGAGCTCAGCTGTTTCAATGAGATAGATGGTTATTGGGTATCAGACTCTCTTTTGCTAATATGCAGATATTTACAGTGGGATTAAAAAAATTTTTTTCTTGCCAGTAGTTTCTTTTCCTGTATTAGGCCTCTATTCTAGGTACTTACATGAGACAAGTCTTGGTCTTTTACAGAGTTTGAGCCTTTAGTCTGCACCACAAATAGGTATCACAAGTCAGAGTCAATCTAAATGAGAACAGCACTAAAGAGCCTTCAGCAAAACACTTCAGCTGCATCAAGACCACAATGAAGTCTAGGTAAATTCCATAGCCCTTCTTCAAAAAGTTTATCAGTCAGGTTGGAAAAAGAAGAATAAACCTTCCACAGCAGTCTGCATAGCTTAGAAGCCTCTGTATAACAGGACGGTTGGTGGAACTCAGGCTGCTGGTCCAAAACTTGACCTATTCTTGCCTGTTTTCATGCAGTAACTCTCAGAAAAGATAGGTGTCAGAAGTTCACCTCCACACAGCTACAAGCTTTGTCTACAGGATCACAGTGACAATGGCAGTATCAGCTCTGGACCATCTAACTGGAATCTATAAAAGGCCTTGTATAGAGCACACGAGTGAACTGCAGGTTTATAACCAGCCCCAAGAGCAGGAGGCAGCACAGCACATGGCCATGCACTCCCTGGGAGCTACAACATGGCACGCCCACTGGGAAGGTCAATCCTCCGTGATACAAGGTTTTAACTGGCCAAGCTTTTCACGTGACAGCAGTCTGCCACTGGCAATCCACAGTGTGTCAAAGGCTAAAGGCCACCTAGGAAACCAGCTTCTAAAACACAGATGTTCAAACTCAGGATTAGAAAGTTCTACACAGTGGCCAGCATTTTACCTCAGAAATACTGGGAGGGGGGCATGTTTATGGAGAAAAGCAGATGAACTAATAGTGTCAGAGAAGTTTGTTTGTGGAATCCTGAATGGTCTGGGCCTCAAGTTCTAAGAAGACTGTAATCTCCTACCGTCTTTCCTATAACCTAGGCCCTGGTCATGCCACAGTTTCCAGTCTCATTTGGGAGGTGGGTTCCTGGTTTTTTGTATCCAAACAATACTATTCCCAAGGCCACATACTTTAAAGACAGGGACCCATCCCTGACGGCAGACAGCACAGCCTTTAAATTTGTTTAAATTTGAGTAATACTTTTTAAAAATTTGGTACTCAGTGGCAATTCTTTTTATTTAGCACTGTATACCCAGAATCTAGCACAAATGTCTAATATGTATAATGAGCTCTCAATAAATATTTGTTAAATAAATGAATGAATAAATTCTAAAGGCAGTCCTGGAAGTGGACAGATAGATGGGGAGTGGGCTGCTGTGCAACAGTCTAGGACAGAAAAAGTACTGGAGGCAGCAGGTGGAAGGTTACTGATCAGGAGCACTCTATTTTTCCTGAGTCATGGATCTTCAGTAAGATCATGCCCAGGGCAAGGGGGAAATAGTAACACCAAGCCTGGCAAACGATCATGACATCCTGACTGAACCTCCAACACAGCTCTTTGGAGGACAAGTGACCTCTCCCACCTATTCTGGTGTCTATTAACCACCACGGTCCCTTTCATGAAACTGATCTATATTCTGGGACTCCCATGGTCTGATTTTGCAAGCAAGCTCTAGGTTCCCAGAGCTCCAGAGTTGGCAGAATAACCAAGGACATGCTCACTGGGTATTACCTTACTTTAGAAAGCCCATTTGAAAGATTTCTGGAAGGCTACTAGTGAAGATGGAGACACAGGTTCTGTTCTTCTGCCACACCTTATCTTCACCCCAAGATTTTCATCTAGCTACAAAAGGACCAATGGTTTCTTATGCCCTAGGACTTTGGTGTGAGGAAGCCCATAATAACCTTAAGAGCTATTTCTCTGGGTTAGTCTTAGAAAAGATGCTATATCACTAAAAGATAAATATGGAACACCCACAGAAACAATGATAATTCATTTCTAAACGCCCCTAATTTCTAAGATCTAGAAAAAGGAATACGAATTTTAAACTTAATATAAATTATCAGCTTTCTGAGTATAAAGCAATCTAAACTGTATATAAATCAGTTTTAAAAGGCAAAAAACCCAACCACTTCAATTGCATTAATATGGCATCATTTTAGACAGCTATAAAATATTTTAACTAATATAAATGTTAAAATATGAGGTTTGCTGCTATCAGTCATCTAATAATTATGTAAACAAAGGTGGGACCACTGCACTGATTAATGAAAGGCAAGAATCACATTTGGAAACATGGTATAAAATAGTCTTAAGTCATTACATAAATATTTCAATGAGGATGCAAGAATTTGTGTGTATAATATATATAAACCAGTGTCATGGGGAGGGATTAGAAAACTGTTCTCCAAGCCAAAAATGACCTAATACTTTTTGTCCAAAAAAACCCACAACAGTTTACTATGTCACTCATTCATTCATTCAACCAGGACATAACCCTTCATTTATTCAACAAATATTTATTAGCTTTCCCTCTGTGCCAGGCACTGTGTTAGCCTTGGGGATTCAGTGATAAAGAAGACACAGTCTTTGCATCTGCAAGGAAATCTCAGTTTGCACCATCTTTCCTTACCCCCTCTCACATGCACACACTGTGCAAAGATCTCCCCAACTGCATTCTAGAAAGATGGCCATATAGCTCTTGCTGTGTGGTATAATGAGCGGCCATGCGTAGTGTCTAGCATAGTGGCCAGAAGTCTCTACATCTACTCTTCTTTGCCTACTCCAACAAACATCAAGAGCTGAGAGCTCTGAATTCCATATTAGCTGTGCCCTAATATTAGCCATCTAACCTTGAGAAATTTATTTCAGTACTTGAAGCTGTGTCTGCTTTGAGAACTCTCTTTTTGAAGGCCCCTTTCAGCTCACAGGAAAGGTGATGACTAAAGATTTCTAATAATGGGAAGAGCTATTACCTCACAAGGGGTCTGTTCTATCAGATGACTTGAGTTAGAAAGTTCTCTGTTACACTGAGCTTGAATTATTCCTCCATGAGGAACAATTCAATACTGCACACTGCAATAACATGAAACCTGTCTACAGCCTCGCCTACATGATAATGCCTCAAATATTAAAAAGACGTCTGTCACATTTTCCCAAATTTTTAAAATAAAGAGTGCCCTTAAATGCCAATCAACCCCAGAATTCCCAGACCTTTTCATAATATAGGTTACCATCCTCTGTGAGGTCTTTAGTCAATGTTTCTCTTTAAAATACAGTGCCTAAAATACAATGAAATATTCTAAATTCATACTCTGACCAGCAAGTGCTTGCTATACATCTGGTGATGCAGCACAAAACTCTGCTTAACTTGTAGAAAAGAACTGAACATGTAAGAACTAGTTAGAGGAATACTTTCTGAACCACATTTATTTAAAACTCCATAATAAAAACGCAGCATAGCAAAGTCATGAAGATACAAACTGAGGCCAGATGATGTGGATGGGTTTGGATTCTAGTCACTACATATATTAGATGTCAGCCTCTCTATTTCAGATTCTTCATCTATCAAATGGGGATCATAATCATTCTTAAACTCTAGGATTCATATAAAGAATTAAATGAGTTATCATACATAAAGCATTCAGAACAAAAACAACAATTACAATAAATATCAAATAAGATAGGCAACTTATTTGTCAGTGATTATTTATTTAGGTGATAATCTAAATACCTTTTGTGCGTGTGCATTCACAAGTGATATGAAAAGAAAATAACTTTTAGTCATTTCCTTTGTAAGTAAATATTGATAGATTAATGGAGAAAAGTAAACTGACAGCTTTTTAAGTTCAAAGGATGTGATCTCCCTCTAAGAGAGAGATGAAGTAAACTATATTAACTGGGAGGAAGCTAAAAGAAAAGCAGAATAAATAGAAAGGAAACATTAAAGGAATTCTTAAGAACATTTTGTTCCGTATCACTAAAACCCAGACTGCTCATTTCAATTATATTATGAACACATAATTTCTGATATTTGATGCCCATAAGAGTATCTTCTCATGTTTATTGGTGTCTTTTTATGTAGACTTTTAAAACCCTCATAGAGAGAATCATAATCTAATGCTAATAGACTGTAGTCCCATCTGCTGCGGCAAGTGACCCCTGAACTAAAATCCTTCTTTGTTCCAGTGATCGTTTAGTTCTAAATATAAGTGTTACCGGAGGGTGCCTGTGTTTCATCAACCGAGTAAGCCAGTGTGAATGTGCAGTCCCCGTAAAATTTCATACACACCTACACACCGCCCCTCGAAAATCTTAAGAGTAGTTAAACAAATGACATATATTACCTTTGTATTTCTTTCTACTTCAAACAAACCAACAAAAAAAAACCACATGGTACTTTCTCTAGCAAACTCCCCTAAGAAGTTTTAACAATGCCAATACAATAATATCTTTAAAATTGTGACTCATTTAAGATTTAGTGTAATCTTCATTAGAATTTAAAGAAAACAGTCATTTGAACAGCATGCTTTGAAACCATAACATATACCATGTGATTGTGATGACTTTTGTATCATTAAATAGCTCTTCTTTCACAAATAACATTTACCTAACAAGGTGAGATTATAATTCCATTTATTATTCCCAGTCATAGTTATTAATACGAGATAAAAGTGGAACTAAATCTTTGCTATACCTCTGAAAGATAAGCAGCATGGAAAGTTTTCTCAAGATAAAGTTCATCCACATTCTTCTTCCAAATTCCCAAATTTATAGGAATTAGCAACATACAGCCACTTGGAAATAGGGAAATGATAAACTTGGAAAAATAATAGCCCCTTTTATTAAACTGCATGGCTCATCACTGTGTTAGGTATTGTGGTGTATTATCACATTTAATTTAATCCTTATAACCATATGAGGCAGGCACTCTTGTTATTCTCAATGACGGGTGAGGAAACCGGGATTTAAAAAGGTTAACCAACTTGTCCAAGGACACATAACCAGATGTAGCCAAGGCAGGACCCAAACCCAGGCTGTTTGACTTTCATGGTCTAAGCTCCTTTCCTCTACAAATTGGGTAGATAAAAAGAAATCTGGGGATAGACATATCCTGATTAGTGAGAAAGAGAGCAGTGTTTGAGGAAGAAAAAGAAAAGCAGAGGCAGAGACTACCCAGATGGAAAGGACCCTGTGTGACTGGAAAGAGTCTTGGATTAAACATCAGGAGGTCTGGGAGCCCTTTCCCAGGGTGGCACCAGTGTGACCAAAAGGAGATCAGTTCTCTGCAGCCTCACACGGGAGGAATACATTCACATACAGCACAGGGCTGTGTTGAAGATAAAAATGTAAAGCAAAAATGAAACTTCCAAAACACCACACAGATAGCAATCAAATTTTTAAAATGAATATTTTTTTAAATGAACAACACAAAAGAACATTTTATTGATTTAACAGTCGTAGAAAATGCCATGGTTGAACTTAAACTACAAATAAATTATTATTTTTCCTTTTTTTTTCTATCTTTTGTTTTTTGAGACAAGGTGTCTCTCCGTCACCCAGGCTAGAGCATAGTGGTGTGATCTTGCTTTACTGCAACCTCCACCTCCCGGGCTCAAGCAATCCTTCCACCTCAGCCTCCTGAGTAACTTTGACTACAGGCATGCATTACGATATCCAGTTCATTTTTTCATTTTTTGTAGAGATGGGGTTTCACCATGTTACCCAGGCTGGTCTTGAACTCTTGGGCTCAAGTGATCTGCCCACTGCAGCCTCCTAAAGTGTTGGGATTACAGGCGTGAGCCACCGCGCCTGGCTTGAACTACAAATATATTAATAAACATCAACCTAAAGGCTGTCAGAAATTGTCCTTTTCCATTCCCTAATCACATCACTACTACCTAAAGTTACAAAAAATACTTTGATTGTTAGTCGGTTTTGTTGCTGTTGACTATGGCAGAAGATACTTGTGAAATCACAAACTCAAACCATGGCTAAAATTAGCCCAATTTGAGGCAATAAAAGTATACATAAAAATTTGTCATATCTATTCTCTTCCTTTTTTATGAGACAGAGTCTTGCTCTGTCACCCAGGCTGGAGTGCAGTGGCACGATCTCCACTCACTCCAACTTCCGATTCCCAGATTCAAGCAATTCTCTTGCGTCAGCCTCCCAAGTAGCTGGGACTACTGGCGTGTACCACCCACGCCCAGCTAATTTTTCTATATTAGTAGAGATGGGGGTTTCACCTGGCCTCAAACGATCCACCTGCCTGGACCTCCCAAAGTGTTGGGATTACAGGCGTGAGCCACCGTGCCCAGTCAATTTTCGTATTTTTAGTAGAGACGGGGTTTCGCCATGTTGGCCAGGCTGGTCTCAAACTCCTAACCTCAAGTGACCCACCCATCTGGGCCTTCCAAAGTACAGAGATTACAGATGTGAGCCACCTCACCCAGCCCATATCTATTTATTTATATCATAAGACCTGGAACAGAAGAATCTAGCAACACTGTGTGACCTATAAAAACCGAGGTAAATGGGCATTTTTTTTGAAGCCACTAAGTTTGTGGTTGGTTGTTATACAGCAATAGAAAACTAATACAATACCTGAGGCAATTTAGCTAACTAAAAAACGTTATTTACTCCACAGAGAGGCGTGAAAGACTGTACAAGAAAGGGTTAGGGTAATCATACTGCGTGTAAATCACGACCCAAATCCTTTGACATGACTGTCTTAGTGTCTGTGTCCCCCCTTGAAGCCTGACTCACTCATACCACTTGAATGTCACAGAAACGATACCGAACTTTCCATGTTAGGTCGGTCACTGCCCTGCATTCTAGAGCCCATTTTACCAAAGAGTTCAGCCCTGAGTTTTCAGGCAAAGCACAGGCTTTCCATTTTCCATTTACTATTTATGTAGTTTCCATTTACTATTGTACTTTGTCAATACATCACCCTTAGAAACTTCAGCAAGAGGAGGGATGGCTGAAATGAAGTAGAATTTAGCCATTCCTGGATCCTCCAGCCAGAATACATCAAACTACATACACCATTAACCTTTGACACGAACAAGCCACAATAACAGCATCAGTAGCAGTCACAATAATTGAGGTAGGTAAGATATTTAAATATTTAAGGACAGGGAGGTTTGTCAATTGCTGATTAAAAACATGTTTCCTGCTCCATTTTATACCCTGGGAAGTTCTACCAAATTCATTTGCTCTAACACCCTAAGCAATCTGCCTAACTTTTTAGTCCCTATATTTGTTTTTGTTTCTTTTGTTTTGTTTTGTTTTACAGACAAGGTCTCACTTTGTTGTCCAGGCTGGAGGGCAGTGGTGCAATCACAGTTCACTGCAACCTCAAATTCTGGGGCTCAAGCAATCCTCCCATCTCAGCCTTCAGAAGAGCTGGTACTACAGGCAGGCACCATTACACCTGGATAATTTTTGCATATTTTTTTTTTGTAGAGACGGGGTCTCACTCTGTTCCCCAGGCTGGTCTCAAACTCCTGACTTCATGAGATCCTACCACCAGCCTCCTGAAGTCCTGGCATTACAGGCGTGAGCCACTGTGCCCAACCAGTCCCTGTATTTCTAGTCCAATAAACAAAGATAGTGTTTGGCTAAATGAAATTTCTTGAAAAAATTTCAACAGTCTTCATATGCCTAAAATAAACTTTCATCTTATTACTTAAAATCAACAAATACTTATGGATGAGGCACTATGAGGTAAAAAGGTATGACAGAGTCCCTATCCTCAAGGAGGTTATAGTAAAAATAAATAGTAAAAAAAATTTTTTTTTGAGACAGGGTCTCACTCTATTGCCCAGGCTGGGATCATAGCTCACTAGAGCCTTAAACTCCTTAAGCGATCAGCCTCCCAAGTGGCTGGGACTACAGGTGCATGCCACTATACCCAGCTAATTTTTGTATTTGTTGTAGAGATGAGGGTCCCACTATGTTCCACAGGCTGGTTTCAAACTCCTGGCCTCAAGTAATCCTCCTGCCTCAGCCTCTCAAAGTGTTGGGATTTCAGGTGTGAGCCACTGTGCCTAGCCAAAAATAAGTTAACTAAGTATAAGGCAGCATATGCTAAATTCTGTAAGAAAGATACCACAGGAAAGATCACATGCCTAGTTGAAGGATCGGTAAAGACCTGTACAAAGGATTTGAATAACCTCTCCAAAACCCATACTTCCTACTCCAAAACCCTAGACCTTATCTTCACCTGAAATTAATGCATGCTTCAAATCTTAAATTTTGAAACCTTCTTTCAGATTAAACTCTTAAAGAATACAAAATTCTTGCTAAATAGGAGGAATAATTTCTAGTGTTCTATAGCACCATAGGATGACCATAGCTAACAATAATATATTCTGTAGCTTCCAACAACTACAGGAGAATACTGAATGTTTCCAACACAAAGAAATGGTCAATGTTTGAGACCATGGATATCCTAATTACCTTGATCTAATCACTGTATATTACATGTATCAAAACATCACTATGTATTCCATAAATATGCACAATCATTATGTGTCATTAAAAAAATAAAAAGCATTAAAAAACAAATACATACATCTTGACTGGGGGAACCCTTTTTCCCTCTTCATGAGGCTCCAGCAGAGAGAGGATTATTCTTCACTGTCCAGGGAGAAGCAAGTGGCTCATCCTACTAGTGGGACTGGTGAGTTCTTTCCACCTCACCCTACCCCACCCTCAAGTGGGAGAAAGAAGGAATAAGCAACATTTTGGCCTTAGGTCTCCAACAATTTATCAGAAGCTCTGTATTTAGTGGTTGTTGGATGCTGTTCAGCCAAAGCTGTCCCCTACTCTTGTATTGTATTCTCAAAAACTGAGAAGAGCAGGGAGATGGATGAGTTATCAATCCCTAAAATATCTAGAAATCCCTCCCTTTCTCTTTCTGTCCAATACGCCCTATAAGCCATCAACACTGGATCAATTCATTTGTTCTCCACTCCCACTTAAAGAAAATGTCATAAGCACAGGGAGTAAGGACATTACTAAACTTGAACTCTAATCTTTGGTAGACACCAGTCACTACTTAATCATCATCTATAGGTCCCTATTCAGTTTCAATTCTCTTTTTCTACAGAAGCTACTATTAACCATCCTCAACTTTCACTCACAGCAGATAACCTTATCCTTCAATTGCACTGAGAAATCAGTATTTGGTTTTGAAATACATAAACTTCCTGGCCACACCTGCCTCCATAAGCTTTCTGTCTCCCATTCAACACAGACCTCTTAACCTGTGCTCTGATTCCTACACCTGTCAGCTTACTCAGCCATCATGCTTCATGGGTCATTCCCTCTCTCTCCTGAGTCTTCAACTTTTGTTTCTAACTATTCCTCCTCTCGTCATATAAATGCATTCAAAATCATTTTTAAAACACAACAAAAGAACAACAACAAAACTAAAATTCTCTTCTGACCTAAACATTTTACTATCTCTGTTCTCCTTTTAACTGCCAAGCTTTTAGAAAACAGTTACCTACCTTGTTTCTGCCTGCCTTTCACTTTGCACTCACAGTGCAGCCTAATGCCTGCCCGCCAGCTCCGCCCCACACTGAAACTTCTCACATCAATGGGACCAAGTGACCTTCAAGTTAACGAACTGAACCATCACTTCTTTATTGTTCTTTGACTTGACCTCTCTACAGTATACGACATGTCAAAGCATCTATCTTTAAACCCTCTTCCGCTTGGTTTTATAACATCATTGACTCCTGACTCTCCTTTACTTAAGAATGATCTCAGTCTTTACTGGTTAAACCTTGAATTTTAACATTTTCCCAGGACTCTATTCTTGGCTTTCCTCTTCTCAAACTAAAGTCTCCCTGGGGATGGGGGGAGATGGAGAGGAATATTTACACTATGAATTATCCCACATGCCCTTAAATCCATAAGACTACATCTGAATTCATTCGTGTCCTTTCTTCCCTCCACCCCTACCAGTGCTCACCTCTATCATGGCACTGCTGTGCACCTGTTTAGGAGTCTGTGTCCCCTGCCCTGGCATGCCTAGAGGATGGACACTGCAAGTTGCAGGCCTAGGGGAGGGACACTGCATGCTGCTGTCAGGGATGGTGGCTTTCCAGGGAGGACAGGGAGTGTAGATGGGGGTGACAACACAGCAAGAACAATGCACCATTGAGGACCTAGGGACTATGTAGTTTTAAGTTCAGCACACATGAACTTGGGCTGAACAACACCAGGTAGATCTTGAGGGAAATTTACTTCTGAATTTCTTGTGCTTAACACATGGTGGCAACTCAATCCATACTTTGTGAATGAAAGAAGTTGGAAAAAAATGGGCTATCTGAAATAAGCTTTGAAGAATTGGTAAGATTCCCACAGTGACAGATAGGGAAGGAATCACTGAAGTCAGAGGGAACAGGAAAAGCACAGGCGCGGGTAAAATTGCTGTACTAATGGGACACAGAAGGACAAACAATTGTCCGGTATTACTAGAATGCTGAAGCATCATCTTACAAGATCTGAAGACTGAGTTGGGGATGCAATTCGTGGGCAATGTGGAACCAGTGAGGTCTTTTTAGGCATTGCGATCTGTCATCAGAAAAGAACAAACTGGAACAGAGCTGCCGAATGAATTACCTAAGTGAGAAGCGGAGCCCTGAACGACGGCAACTGCCTGACCAACGGCAACTGGAGTGAAATGGAGTGAAAGTGGACTAGGTGGAGAAAATATTATCTTCAAGACTGAAGGTAAACAAACTTTTTAAATATTCAAGAACAATGGAATTAATGGAAGTATTAATTTAAAGGAAGTGAGAAACTTAAAGCACTAAAATTAAAAAGGAAAAACTATAAAATTTTTAAAAAGTATATTGAACCCCAGGTTAGCTGAGTCATAACTGGTACTGGGTGTTAGAATATACAATGTATTTAAAGTTGATTGTGTTGGTAGGAACGCCAACATGCATAAGTTAACAACAGTTTGTAATTGAACAGGGCATTCTGTAGATGCTGAAGAGAAAGGTCATTCTATAACTTTTGAGAAGGGAGTCAGCAGAATATAACCATACCGTGAAGCTGTTGTTAGCATTTTTCGTGCTTGCTTCAGCTACACTAGCATCTGAGAGGTCAACTTCATCAAATATCAGAGACTGTTAATGAAAAAAAAAAACACAAATACATTAGAAGAAAACCTAACTCAAGGTGCTTCAATACATTTTTTTACTATCAGCTCATGACTATGAAGCTATATCAGGAATTAGGAAGAGAAAATGGAAGAAAAAAAGTTAAGTTAGTGATACTCTCTGCAATTTCTTCTCAGAAACGAAAAATAAAAGCATAAAGCAAAACTAATCCATAAATCCCAAACTGAAAAGAACTTTAAAGAGCCCCGGGGAACACTGTTTCAATACAAACATTCTGTGCTCTCTAGAACCATAACAACTACCACTTGTCGGGAACCTGCTGAGTGTGTGGCATACACAGGCACAATGCAATCTCTCTAAAGCTTGTAACAACTCTGCCAGCGAGGCAAAGGCAGTATCATTGTTTCCAGGTTTGCAAGGCGAGAGCTGAAAACTAGTCCTGGCTTAGCTCACGACAGTAACTGAACCTTCTGAACCTTATTTTTCTAATCTATAACTATGCGTTCAAATGAGGTGATGAATTTGCTTTGCAAGTAGCAGATGACTTTGTTTGTATACTCTTAAAATGCAAGGTCCTAGTAAATAAATGTATGCTTCCCACTTTTAGTCAGTCACTATTCATACTCATTCAGCATTCCTCCAGCGAGGCAGGCATACTGGTGCACCTCTAGAACTGCGGAAACTACAACTTGAAGTAGTTGACAGTTGAACTTGAAACTGAAGTAGACTGCAGAACTAGTCTACTTCAATTTAACCAATCTGACTCTAAGACTTGTTTGTTGACTGGAAGGAATTTACAGTGTACCACAGGAGATTAAACAGACACAACTAACTTTAAGGTAAGATAGACAAGGAAGAGTAAAAAATACAATGAAATGCTATAGAAGGTCACAGATTATTTATCCAGCAGGAAACAACTGAACTCTCTCTTGTGAATCATGCAATAAGGACTATTTGAGGGGATCTTGAAAAAAACGGGAACTTTGTCAAGTACAGATGGGGGAAAAGTCATCCTAGTGATGGTAGCATGAGCCAAAACTGCAGGCTGTCAAATAGCCAATGCTGTCTAGAGAGAAATGTGAAAAATCAGGATGGAGCCAGGTCAGGGACAATTTTGAACATAATGACTTGTAAAATGAGATTATTTTACATGGTTATTACTTCTATAGATACATAAACTTAGAATTAGGTTTGTTTGCTTGTTTTTACCTCCTGGTGCACAACTCTACCAATTATATCAGGAGTATACATTTTTTTTAATGAAAATAATTAATTCTTCAACAGGCACAGTAGCCAGAAATCCTAATGTTAATTTTTGAAGCAATACTAAAATATGAGTTTTTACAAATTGCTTCTCCCAAAACTGTATTACGATTATTTGATTCAACTGTTATATAAAAATTATTTTAAGTCTTGATTTGGTTTCAATATGATTTTTATCCCTAATTGCTAGCATACTGGAGTGATTATTTTATGTCAGGTACTATGTAAGCTCGTGATGTGTATTTTCTCCTTTAAGCCTCCTCTCAACAACACATGCAGTCCACAGCCACTCCGCTGGAATATGCTGCAGGTGGGATGTGAGCTCCTGTCTGAACACAGAGCATGAATTTTTAGCAACTACAGCAGCCCTCTCTCCCATGGTCAGGTAAAGATGTACAAGGTAAAAGGAGGAAACCCAAAATGTTGAGTTGATTACATCGAATAAGGTTACACTTAATGCTTTATTTTAATTGGAAAGAAAGAAGAAATGAAAACCCCACTAGAGACTTCCTAAAAGATTATTCTTAGGGACATGCTACAGGACTGATTCAAACAGACCCGCCTGGGATGGGGTCCACAATGGATCACATTTATACTGAATTCATATAAGAGCATAATGCTATCAGTGCACTTCCAAGACAAAACAGCTTACAGACCAAAATTTTACATCCATCCATAGCCTCGCATGCTTGAAACTCGTATTATCTCGAGTTACCTTTGAGTCCTTTGCATAGTAAAGGGTGCGGCCTCGAAGTTTGAAGTATCGCTTTTTCCACCTTTGGAAAGAACTGGTTTGCTTCAGTAGCTGTCCCTCTTTAACACTGGTCTGGAGAGAAGCAGAAGCACAATGACACGATTGAAATGAACCTCAAAACCAAATGAAATTCAGAACCAATGGCACATTTTCATTAGCATTTTGAATAGTACGTCTCATGTCTTACAAATTACATTAGAGAATATTATACCCTCACCACAGCTTTGCACACGCGCAAAGCCCCAAAGAGAAAAAGCGAATTTAACATGGTTCCCTGCCCTCAAAGAATTCACAAATAATAGGCAAGACAGATGGACATACACAAATACTTGCAATACAGTGTTATGTGCACACTGCCTTGTATATAGTAAATATGGTGGAGGTGTAGTATAATATAATGACTATGAAAGAACATAGGTCCTGGAGCCAGAAACCTTGGGTTCACCTCCTGGTGCCACCACTAATTAGCTGGATGATCTCAGGCAAATTACTCAACTTCTTCATGGCTTTATTTATTCATCTGTAAAATGGGGATGACAACAGGACACCCTTTACAGGATTGTTGTGAGAAATAAATGAAAAACACAATAAAGGATTTAGTGCATGGTGCATAGTATGTGCTCATTAAATGTTAGTTACCATCAGCCAGGTTAACATTTATATTAATTTATATTTCTAACAAATATAAACACAGTACTGTGCAGGGTGATTCCAGAGAAGGAAGCATCAGCTCGCCTCAGAGGGAGTCAAAACAGTCTTTTCAGACAAGGGCCCGAGGTGAGTCTGGAAGGAGTTTATACGAATGACGAGAGATGGAAGAAGGGCATTTTAGGTGTGTGCAAAAGTAGAAAGGTTAAAGCAACATGGATATGGGGCATCTTCAAAGAGCTTTCTGTTATAAATGCAGTGAAGACTTTGCAAGAGGGAGCAGAGGGAGATGCAGGTGGAAGAGGTAGGCAGGGGCTCTGTAGCCTGGGTCAGGCTCTGGTTAAGTGTCTTTTGGAGGCTAGTTCATTTCATTTTCACCAGCAAAATACTTTGAATCTCTCTGACCTCATCTAGCGTTTCCCTCTCTTGATTTCCTCTACCACAATGGCTGCTTTGCTCTGCAGACGGCCTACAAACTCCTGCTGTAGGCTGGCACTACCTCCCCTCTCCTCCCTCAGACATCCCTCTGGCTGACCCCTTCACCTCCCTCAGGTCTTGACCATCTCAATGAGACCCACCTGAGTAACTGAGTGTTTCACACTGCAACTTGTTCTTGTTCAGCATATTTTCCCCCATCCTGATCTTATTGCCCACCCCACAAAGTACTTTCCATCTTGTGACACAGAATGCAATTTACTTATTTACTATGTTTATTGTGCTACCCCATTAGAATATAAGGTCCCTGAGTTTATTATATCTAATAAAGTTAAATTAAATTTTCATTTTAATTGGAAAAAAATAAGAAAGGAAAAAAGAAAGCAAACTACAGTAGAGTCTTCCTGTAGGATTACCTAAGAGGCCATGTCAGAACACTGACTTACATAGACCCCCTTAGGATAGGGTACAAGATAGATCACATTTATACAGGATTCAATAAAAGAGTTATGGTTCTATAGTGAGACTCCAAGACAAAAACAGCTTCTATATAGAACCAAAATTTTCAATCATCCCACTGGATTGCACATTGACAATATCTCCAGTGGCCTAGAACATTATCTGGTACATATGATAATGAAATCTATATGAATAAATGGCAGGTACGGAGATTATATCTCTGTCTGTTTGATTCCCCAGTTCATTTCCAACTCTTACACAATACGATCTCTTACTACCATAAAGACATAATATATTGAGAAAAGTTTGTTGTCTCCAGTAAGATGGTTAAGTTGCATTAATATTTACTCTGAATTTCAATAGAATTTTACTCTACAGCTTGCTCTAAGACTGTCTTCCAGAAACTGTTGTGGAATCATTACAGTTTAATGGTAACAAAACACTTCTGAAAGTCAGTACCAAAGAGCCAATTTAGGGTCAGACAGACAGATTTCAAGCCAGGCTCCAGCACACAATAACAGTATGAACCTGGACAAGTTACTCCAACTCTATGCCTCAGTTTTCTCTCCTAAAAATTGGAAATAATAGTATCAACTTCACAGGCTTGTTACGTCTAACTTAATTATAAGATAATGCCTGTAGAGCACTTAGCACACTGTCTGGGTTAGAGAAAACATTCAATAAATGGCATAAAGTGTTATTATTATGATATCATTATGCTATTAAGTCCAGGGAGTATTTGCCAGGCATCAAATTATAAGAGCTTCTTGGAAGAAGTAATCAAGTGTTTGCAGCCACTGTCAGGACAAATAACAGCTGGAGTGAAAGGACCGTATCAAGAGAGGAGGTTATAGGAGACAAGAGGCAGAATATACTGGACACAACAGGGAGTGTGCTTTTTCTTCTAAGTGCAAAAAGCTAGTGAAATGTTTAAGGCAGGAAAGTGACAATGGGGAAACGGGTGAGAAAGGAGGTGGTGATTCGAATGGCAGCCACGGTGGAAAAGCACTGCCCAAGACTAGGGAAGGGTCTAGCGGCGCATCTAAACCAGTTATAGCCCTTGGGAGTCCACACAGAAGCAATGGTGACAGAGGCCTCCTGAGAGGAAGCCGGGAGAAAGGCCAGGTGTCGGGAGAAAAATCTTGCCCTTAATAAGCTTCATGTGGCAGCAGTTATAAGTGCTGCTGAAGTGAAATTCCAGGCCCCGTTTTGCACAAACTCTTAAAAAACTAAGATATAATGCCAGCATTCTAAGGCCTCCCTCCCCATCCTTTTTTTTTTTTTAATAATTGGAAGTCATTTTTTATAGAGTAAACCACCATTTCAACATCCTACCACATGGTACCAGCTTAACATACAGGGGTGGAATAGGTTATCTTCTATCATCTCTCCCATCACCAGAGCCCAGGACCCATGTAAACACAGGGAAAACCCTATCACCGAATACACTGTTACCACCACTCACTGTAGCAGGAATTAAAAGGTCCCCAAGTCCCATCCCAAAGCCTACTTATTTTAGCAATATTTCATAACATGGAATCCCAATACAGAAAGGAAATAACACGTACCAACAATTTCACACTGACTTGTATTCTATAACTACCTTTTTATTCCATACATTACACTAATGTTTTGCTTATGGCAATAAAAATTAAAACATATCCATAACAAAGGTATTAAAGAAGAGGAAAAACAAATAATGATAGAAATTCCTAGATAAGTCTAAGTAATATAATTTAAATCAATTGAGGCTGAGAGTGTTATAGTAAGTGCATATCAGTATTAACTGCATGTCAAAAGTATCAGAAATATTCAGATTTATTAGGGAAAATTTATACCAGAAAGAGTAAAAATCCATTATTTATCATCCAATTATTTTGTATATTTTAAATGGTCATGTATCTTCAGAATTTACTCCTGGAAAAAATCTATGTTATCACCAATTAAGTCAGAAATACAAACCAAAGGAAGCAATATTACAGGAGAAAAAAAAGACGATTTATTGAGATATGATGATCATATTAGAAACTGTACATACCTAAAGTGTACAATTTGATATGTTCTGACATACAAACACGGCCATGAAACCACTACCATAATCAAGATACTGAACATATTCTCCACACTCAGAACTTTCCTTTATACCTTTATAATCACTACCTGTCCCCAGGCAACCACTGGTCTGCTGCCTACAGTTGCTTCACATCCTCACCAACATTCCGTCAGTCACTTTCATCTTGGACATTGTAATAGGTATACAGTATCTCACTGTGGTTTTAATGTGCATTTCCCTAATGACTACTGATTTTGACCATTTTCCTGTGCTTATTTTTTCATTTGTACATCTTCACTGGTGAACTGACTGTTCGAATCTTTAGTCCGTTTTTGAAATTGGGCTGTTTTCCTATTTTTGCATCTTAAATGTCCTTTACATATCTATATACAAGATATTTATCTAACATGTGATTTGCTAATATTTTTTCCCAGTCTGTGACTTGTTTTTTCCAATGTATTAATAGCATCTTTTGAAGATCAGAGGATCCTGAATTTGATGAAGTCCTATTTATCAATTTTTTTCTTTTATGAGTCACATCAAATCTAAAAAGCTTTGTCTAACCCAAAGTCACAAAGATTATCTTCTATGGAAAAACATTATTTGTACATGCATGACTATTAATCTCAACATAGAATCTAGTCATTCTAATTTTCAGTTGCTCTTTTACTAATTTCCTGTCTACATTGCTTTTTACTTTTTAGAAAATATGAATAGGTATAATTATCTTAAATACTGGTTTGTAGCAATTACTTTGTAGATAAGAGACTATTAGAGGAACATCGTAAAATGTATAACATTTTGAAATTTATGATATGCAAAGAGGCACCTTCATATTTGAGGAATTAGTGACTTATAGACCACAGTTCTCTACGCTGGCTTTTTGGCAGCAAATGGTGAATGTTCAAGCTAATCCAAATCTCTGCTTTTCTAAAGTTACTCAAATCTTTTTATAAGGCTAAAAATTACTGTGGTCTTGGATCATACACATTTTTGAGTCAAATCGCAGAATATCTTGTAAAATTATTTGGCTAAAGTAATTATAATTCTTAGTGTAAATTCATGTTTAACTCTAAAACATGAATTTGTTATATTCTCTGAAGACAGAATTTCCCCCTATTTACCTATATAGGTGGAGCATATCTTCTTGATGCATGTTTCAAAACATGTGAATACATCATATGCAATGACATGATATGCTAACAGCCTAATCTAAAAAGCGCTTTCCCAGGACCTGTAGAAACCATTAAGAATTATCGAGAAAGACTGACACTGTCTGTTATAATTTGACGTCCCCTCTGAAACTTATGTTGACAATCCTCAATGTGGCAGTATTGAGACCTAGAGCCTTCAAGCTATTGGATCATGAGTGCTCTGCCTGCATGAATGGATTAATCCATACATAGATTAATGATTAACAGACCAATGGGCTAACATGAGAGTACAACTGGTGGCTTTATAAGAGGAGGAAGAAAGATCTGAGCTAGCACATTAGTATGCTCAGCCCCCTTGCCATGTGATACTCTGTGTTACCTTGGGACTCTGCAGAGAGTCCCCACCAGGACGAAGCTCTTACCAGATGCCCAGTTATACCCTTGGACCTCCCAGCCTCCAGAACTGTAAGAAAAATGTATTTTCCTTATAAATCACCCAGCCTCAGGTGTTCTAAGCAGCAAAAAATCAATTAAGAGACTGCCACTCTTTATGTGGCATAATGAGATGCTGAATCTTATGGTGACATCATGAAGCACTCATGCCCTCTCATTCTACTTTCTCTCATTGCCTTCTTTCACCTTTAGCTTCTCCCTTTGGTCAATAACCAATATATATTACAAAAGTCCCACTAGAAATTATGTAGTCTAGCTACAAAGAATTATCATGTCCCTCATCAAGAACCTTACTGGGGTAGTGGGGAGAAATTTTCATGCCACATCTCAGAAAGAAAAGTCTGACTTATGAGTATTTCAACTACAAACAGCCACTAGTAATGAGAAGGTCCTTATTCTGGCTGTGTATAGGACTCTTGAGGGAGAGACTCCATGGCAGAGGTGAGCATACTCTTCATTCATCACACAGACAGTATCTACTAATGAGGCTCCAAGTGAAGGACTCTGTGTCCCAGGAACCTGGGTTCCAAGTTAGAACTAGGAGTACATCTTTCCATAGAAACCATGTCATAAATTTGCCTTAATGTTTAAGTCCCCATGCTATTCTACCATGTGTCTGAATCCCAAGGATACCAGTTGCCTAATACTTCTATGGGTGTAATGGTGAGAAGGAATGAATCCTGACACAGCTGCAGAAAAATGAACAGGAAAGTCACTGCTAAATTAGGAGGTCAATCTCAATTAAGGGTAGGTTATATCTGCCTTTTGCCCTAGCCTAGATTATAAACTACTTGGAGTCCAGGAAGTCTATCTCATTTGTCTTTGTACCACCATTGTTAAGGTTCTATAATATTTATCTAAGTACAGATGCTCCTCAAGTTACAATGAACATACCAATAAACTCATCATAAGTTGAAAATACTGTAAGTCAAAAATGCATTTAATATTTCAGCCTACTGAACATCACAGCTTAGCCTAGTCTACCTTAAACATGTTCAGAACACTTATGTTAGCCTACAGATGGGCAAAATCATCTAATACAAAGCCTATTTTCTAATACAGTATTGAATATCATATGTAATTGAATACCGTACTGAAAGTGAAAACAGAATGGTTGTATGAGTACTCCAAGTACGGTTTGTACTGAATTCATATTGCTGTCATATCATCATAAAATTGAAAAATCATTAAGTTGAACCACTGTAAGTCAGGGAATGTCTGGTGTACACGTGTGTCTGTGTGTGTGTGTGTGTGTGTGTAATATATATTATTACTTTCATAGAAAACTGTGGTCCAAGTTCCAAGCAACCAGTTCATAAACAAACTACTTCTGGAACAAAATCTAGTGGTGAGTTGGGGTATGAACGTAAAAAGGAAACATGGGCAAATTAACCCCTATGATAGTGGTTCATAACTTTGGTTGGATCAAGATACCTTTTCAGAATCTGTTAAAAGTTGTGAATACTGTCTCTCCAGAAATATGCATGCATGCACACACACACACACACACACACACAATACAAACAATAAAAATTACATACAATTTTAGGGCATTCATGAACTTGCGATTTCCACCATAACTAAAAATGATGGCCTCCATATAACAATAAATTGAATTAGTTTTTTGGTTGTTGTTTTTAAATAATTGTATTAGTTTTTGTTGTTACTGTTTTTTAAATAAATCAGTCCTTAATATGGTTATAAGTAACAAATATTAATTCTTTTAAACCTTCTCTTGAGTTAGCTGAATGGTCTCCTACATCATTTGAAACAGCATAATTTGATATTACCTGAGGTTAGAGAGCAATAACTGAAAAGTTTTGAGTTTCGATTTTCTGTTGCAATTTCAGCAATAGTTAATAACTGTATAACCAAACATATCCTAAAATGTACAGGCATATTCTAATTTGAAAGTTTGAAATATAATTACTTATGCAATTTGAAAATTTTATTTTTGAAGAAATGCTACAAGGTTGTTCTTCCCAAGATCATTAAACATTATTTTATAAAAATGAAAAGCTTCTCCTAAGAAAAATTAATTTGAACTCAAATATTCATTCCTTCAATACACAAAAGAATGTATTTTCATTCCGTGTTTTCAGTCCTAGTTTATTTTCAAACCAAGATTGGAGTTGTGGAACCTTCAGGTAACACATTGTTTTCACTTCAGACTAGGAAAGCTCAATTAGCACCCACACCTCAATAACCTGAAATAACCAAACAGCGGTGGAGAGTTTTTAATGTCCTATCCAGTTTCATGGTTCAACGCTTCATGATGTGTGCACTTGTGACTCATAAAAGGACACAAACATAGAAAGAGGTCAAAAGATAATATGGGAAAAAACATAACCACAGTGGAAAGGAAGTGTCAAAGGTTGTATTGTCAGTTCTTTTAGAGAGTTATTCTTCAAAAAAAGAATATTGATGAATATTGATTCAGCATTTATGATTAAAAAGAGAATGTGCAAAAGATAAGAGGTATAAAAATCAAGACTTAATAGTATGTTAAATAATCATTAACCTGATCAGAAAGGAATATGACATATTCATTTAAAAATAAAAAGATTACATTGCACAGCAATGTGAATATACTTAAAGCTACTGAAATACACATTTAGAAATGATTAATGATAAATGTTTAGTATCATTAAACATAAATTAAAATATAAATGCATAAATTTTATGTTACACATTTTTTACCATAATATAAGTAATTTTTTTAAAAAAGGAGATTACGACACTGTTAAATATCCCAGAAAGTCCTTGGAATAAAGGCTAAAAACCTTTAAGAGGGTGATATAGCTTCTAGTCTAACAAAGAAAGAGAAGGAGAAAGAAACTACATTAAATGCCACGGAAGTACCATCTCGCCGTGTTCAGAACTGAAGACCAATGGCCTAGCACCGACCACAGGACTGCTTTTTGGACCAGACTGTGGATGATCTGCAAGATCCTGCGAAGCCACCTCAGCTAAGAGGAACATCTCTGAGCTTTGTCATGTGGCATCATGCTAGTCTACTGTTACTCTAAATCCACTCCTCTTCCTTCAGACACTTGCTCAGATTCATTCACATACAAATTCTTTCTTTCTTTTCCTGAAAATGCCTAACATATGCAGCCCAGTCATGCCCATTCAATATAGTCCTATTTCAAGATGCTTTGAGGAGAAATACGGGAAACTTGTCACTGCCAAGGGGAATTAGGGGGAGTAATGTAGCATCTGTGTCACCCAAGGTAGGCAGCCCATAATTCTTAAACCCAAACACAGAACATTAAAGTGCTATAAAAATATATCTTGGCCAAAGAATAAATCATTTGGAAATTCACATGGCAGAAGTGGGTGTATTGGGATTTTTGTAAAGTTCTATTTAAGGCAATGGGGAAGAAAAGTTAATGTTTGGTCTATTTATGTTCTAAAAGTACTGTTTTAAGGAAATGTAAATAACCTACTTCATTCTCCTATGGTTATGTGGGTAATTTTCTAAAATGAAAATCTAATTAAATTATGCCACTGCTTCAAGCCCTTCATTCAGTTTCTTTTGCCTGCCACATCAAGTCCAAGCTCCTACATGTTCCATAGAAAGCACCTACACAGCCCTCTAACTGCATGGCCTGCCCTCCCAGGCTCATTCCTCTGCCCTATATATCCTCTGCTCCATGTGTCTGTCTTGAAATCTATTCATCTCAACATTCATCCAGCACCATTGGCCCTGGGAAGGCTTCCTTGACTCCCTAGGAAGAAGCCACCACGCCCACCTTTGCCTCTCTAATACGTCCATCCTGTCTGTGTGACAGCACCGATGACACTGAATGGCGTCCATCCACATGTTTAGGGTCCCACCAGGTCATGGCCTTTAGGAGAGCAAAGACTGCATCCTACTCATTTTTGTAACATCACCATCTGTGGCTTTAGCTAACACATCATAGGGCCTCCATAAATAAATGTTGGCTGAGTTGACCTGAACAACTTTTAGCGACAGTATAAAATGGTATATAAAGTAACTGTGCATTTTAAAACAAAAAAATCAGAAAACGAGAAAGCCCTGGGCTCCTGATTGAGGGGAAATGGTATCAATGAATAAATAAGAAACATAGTCTGGAAATGCTTTTATGGTTTCCAGGGTTCAGCAGATTTGAGGCTGTTTCTTTTCATGTGCATGAAAATGGACACAATCATCAAAGGCATACGTGCAGAGGGGCAAAAAATGTCTATCCTGATTTTTTATGAGAACACTGCTTATTTAGAGATGTTCCTTATAAAGTCATTTCAAAGCAAATAATTTGTGTTTTCTTCCGTACAATTATTACATTCTTCAAATCTTGCATAAGCATGGATTAATCTCCTGCGCTGTGTGAGGCTGTGGTATATATATATATATATATATATATATATATATATATATATATATATATAAAACATAGCCGTTGCCTTCAAGAATTTACAAATCTCTCTAAGTTATAACATACAAACAGTTAATTTGAAATTCTCGAAGAAAAAAAAGAAAAGGGAAAAATTTCCTTCCTCTAAGAGATGTGATTAAAAAGATTTGGCTGGGAGGCAGTTACTCACATGAAAGTGAATCCTCAAAATAAACTTCTCTTTATGTATGGCTAAACAAACACTTCTTATAAAAGAACAAGCATAACTGAAAAGTGATTAATTTGTAACAGCTCTAGCAAATATAATCACATAATCAAAGTGTGGTTAAGAAAAAAGCAGGTGGTTCCAAATATTTCAAATAAGTGTACCAAGTGAAGAAACAAAGATTCATTTTTTAAAAATCATGCTATTATGTTCGCTATTGATGTTCAACCAAAATACTAAAGTTAGTAACAAACGGAAGAAATAGTTATAGTCAAGAATCTGTTAAAAGCAAGTGTATTTTAGTTTTATTTTGTACACGAATTATAGGATAAAGCATAAATTCCCCCCTCCTCCCCAAAAGGGCTTAGAAGCATTTATATTAACTGCCATTTAGTCATATAATCTGGCAGTTAATGGTTTATTAGTACTATCTGACTGTAAGGTCCTTTAGGCTGATGGATGGCGTCATTGACACTATGGTGACCCCCATGACCCGAACGTACACCTCTGGAGGGCCTTCTGGAATTAGAAACATGAAGTAGCTGGAAGATCATGAAAAACGGAAGGACAGACAACCCCTGTGGCACCTAACTAACCTGAGACATTCTTCTACTATTTCTCATTCTGGCCTCAATTGACAAGGCCACCGGATTTTGTAACCAACTTTGGCCAACCTCATGACTCCACACCCTATGATCCCCTCCCAGCTTGCAAACCAATGACCCCCTCTCAGCTTGCAAAAAACCGCCCTAAACTGTAACTTCTGTAACTTTCCAGTGCCTTCCCCACAACCTATAAAACCAACTCCTCTCCCACCGCCCTTCACTGACTCTCTTTCTGGACTCAGCCCACTCGCACCCTGGTGAATGAACAGCCTTGTTGCTCACACAAAGCCTGTTTGCTGGGGGGGGGGGGGGGCGGGGGGGGTCACTTCATTCAGAGCGTGCATTTTAAAACTGACCCTCAAGAAAAATCGGTAAAGCCATAAAGACACCATCTGGAAACCAATAACCAAGTTTAAAAAAATTAAAAACAAAACAATCAAA
>CAUYLG010001420.1:0-21049 GCA_963573385.1 Cacajao melanocephalus
TTTTTTTGTTTTTGTTTATTATCGGGGGTTACTGTAATGCTGAACATTTTGTCTTTTTCCTATTCTTAATGGGAAAATTCCAGTATTTCACCCATCATGCATGTTGGCAGCTTTTTGCTAGATGTATTTGTTTTTTGGAGATGGAGTCTCACTCTGACACCATGCTGGAGTGCAGTGGTGCAATCCTGGCACAGTGCAACCTCCGTCTTCCAGTTCAAGTGATTCTTCTGCCTCAGCCTCCCGCGTAGCTGGGACTACAAGTGCACACCACCACGCCTGGCTAATTTTTTGTATCTTTTTTAGTAGAGATGGAGTTTCACCATATTGCTCAGAATGGTCCTGATCTCTTGACCTCATGATCTGCCCACCTCGGACTCCCAAAGTGCTGGGATTACAGGCGTGAGCCACCTCGCCTGGCCTGGCTAGATGTATTTATATTCTGAGGAGTGAGAAAAAAAGTAGAAATAAATATTGAATGTTACCATATGTCTTTCTAACATATATGGAGGTAACCATGTTTTTTCTCCTTACCATCTTGCAACCAGGAATCATACCAAATTTTCTAATAGTGATTCAAGAGAATAAGGTTCATATGGGTGTGTGGCATAATTATTCCAATGTGCTACAGGCTTTTTGCATTACTATTCATGAGTGAGAGGCAGAGACAGAGAGAAAGAGAGAGTGTGCTTTAATCTACCTTTGTCCGTGAGACCTACCAAGGTCTCACTACGTTGCCCAGGCTGGTCTCCCCCTGGAGGGGACCCTGCCCTTTGCCCATGCTGTCCAGATGGGTACAGTGCCTGCCTCTGCAAAGTGTTCACTTCTGTGCTTTTTCTATGCTTCCATTTCATAGGAAGATTTGGGGTGATGTTTCTTTTCCCTCAACCTTTTATTTTAAAGACTTGCAAACAAGGAAAAGTTGAAAAAAGTAATACAGTGAACATCTGTATGCTATTCAACTGGATTCACCAATTAACATGTTTTAACAGTTTCAAAATAAATAAGTTTGAAAGTTCTACTTTATTCTTTATATGTGGAAATTGCAAAAATTATTTGTAATTTGCTGAAAACTTAACTTGAAGATCTGATATAATTTCAAAGCAAAACCAAACCTTTCTTTCTTTCTTGTGGGAGTAGGGTGAGATATCAGGACACTAACTCACTGATACTTTATTTTATGGTGGTTTTTTTTTTGTTTTGATTAGAAGTTATCTTCTGGGACAATCTGACAATGATGAATTTAATTTATGATTGCAGAATTTAAAAATAATTCTTTTGATATTCTTGGTGTCTATTATTTGTCTATTCTCCAGCTCTGTTGCCCAGGCTGGAGTACCATGGTCCAGTCATAGCTCACTGTAGCCTTGAACTCCTGGACCCAAGCGATCCTCCCCAATCAGCCTCTCGAGTAGCAGAGACTATATGGGCATGCTACCATGCCCAGCTAATTTTTTAAATTCTTAGTGGAGATGGGGTTTCACCATGTTGCCCAGGCTGGTCTTGAACTCCTGGGATCAAGCAATCCTCCCTCCTCAGCCTCCCAAAGTGCTGAGATTACAAATGTGAGCCACTGTGCCTGGTACTATTCTCATTTTGATTATGATAAAATTTTAAGTTGGATAAATGATACAGCCAAGTTATTGGAGCCAGACTACATTTACTAAAATTAAATGAAATTTCACTTGTCTGAAATCATGGCATACTGTAAAAGATATGTTTGTGATGGTATTAATTAAAATTCTGGCTATTTGGCACTCACCACAATCTGTGGAACACCTTAAAGACATAGGCAGTATCCTCCAGAGCAGTCTAAGCAGTTACAAGAAGAGGCTCCCAGGACAGCTTTGTCAGGAGAGACATGCCATACATATAAAGACATTAGGGACAGAGAAAAGAAACAACTATTTGACACACAGGCCCCAAATTGAAAGCTATAGGTTGGGAAATGCAGGAACTGTTTTTGCAAATCAGATGCTTTCCATTCAACGTCTCTGTAGAATGTGCTTTTGCTTTAGAGAGTAGCAGCAAGATTTTTGGTCTTCCGTGTTTGTTTGTTCGTTTGTTTGTTTGAAGGCAGGGTCTTGCTCCACCGCTTAGGCTGGAGAGCAGTGATATGATCATAGCTCACTGCAGCATCGACTTCCTGGGCTCAAGTGATCCTCCCGCCTCAGACACCCAAGTAGCTGGACTACAGGCGTACACTTCCATACCCCACTAATTTTTGTATTTTCTGTAGACACAAGGTCTCACTATGTTGCCCAGACTGGTCTTGAACTCCTGAGCTAAAGTGATCCTCCCGTTTCAGACTACCAGAGTGCTAGGATTACAGTCATAAGCCACAGCACCTGGCCAAGGTACTTGTTTTCAAAGGATGGCTAATAGTTACAAGAAAAATAGGGGAGGCTATGGCATAGTGGCTCAAGCCTGTAACCCCAGCACTTTGGGAGGGCGAGGCAGGAGGATCACCTGAGATCAGGAGTTCAAGACCAGCCTGGCCAATGTGGTGAAACCCTGTCTCTACTAAAAATACAAACAACTAGCTGGGCGTGGTGGCATGCACTTATAATCCCAGTTACTTGGGAGGCTGAGGCAGGAAAATAGCTTGAACCCAGGAGTTCGGTGAGCCAGGATTGCACTACTGTGCTTCAGCCTGGGCAACAGAGCAAGACTCCATCTCCAAATAAGTAAATAAATAAGTAGAGGCTGGGCACGGTGGCTCACGCCTGTAACCCCAACACAGGGAGGCTGAGGTGGGCAGATTGCCTAAGCTCAAGAGTTTGAGCCCAGCCTGGCCAACATGGTGAAATCTTGTCTCTACTAAAATGCAAAAAATCAACTGGGCATGGTGGCAGGTGCCGCTAGTCTCAGCCATTCTGGAGTCTGAGGCACAAGAATTGCTTGAACCCACCAGGAGGTGGAGGTTGCAGTGAGCTGAGATTGTGCCGCTGCACTCTAGCCTGGGTGACAAAGCAAAACTCTGTCTCAAAAAAAAAATAATAATAAATAAATAAGTAGAATCACTCCCTGTCATAAAGTCATCAATTTCCCCCAATGTAATTCAATTAAAAATAACTATTTTTTAAGCTAGAAAAGTTAATTGTAAAGTTCATATGAACAGATAAACTTGCAGGAGCCAAGCACAGTGGCTCATGACTATAATTCTAGTATTTTGGGAGGCTGAGGTGGAAGGATTGCTTGAGCCCAGGAGTTTGAGATCAGCCTGGGCAATACAGTGAGACTCCAACTCTTAAAAAAGCAATAATTGTGGTGTGAATGGGGGGCAGGGGATGAGCCTTATCAACTATTACAACATGATAAAGGCCTTATAATTAAAATTATATGCTGCTGACACATAAACCAATGGAGCAGAATACAAAGTATAAAAATAGATAGTAATACATGTCAACATTTAGTATAAACTATACATGATGTCTCAAGTCAATGAAGAAAAAAATGACTTTTAAATAAGGGTATTGTGATAAACAGATAGTTATTTCTAAAATAAAATAAAATAAACTTGGATTCACATACTGCATACCATGTACTAGAAAAACTCCAAGTAAGCAAGCAATTATGGCAAGGTTGCAGGATACAAGTGTAATATCCAAAAGTCTATCACTTTCCTATATACCAGAAATGAGTGAGTGGAATTTGAAATTAAAAACACAATACTATTTACTTTAGCATCCCCCCCAAAATGAATACTTAGATATGAAGCTAAAAAAATGCATAACATCTATACGAAGAAAACTATACAACCACAATGAAAGAGATTTAAAGAAAAACTAAATAAGTGGAGAGATATTCCATATTCATGGTTAGGAAGATTCAATATTGTCAAGATGTCAGTTCTCCACAACTTGATCTATAGTTTTAATTCACTTCCAATCAAAATCCCAGCAAGCTATTTTGTGCATACTGACAAACTGATTCTAAAGTTTCTATGGGGAGGCAAGAGACCCCAAGTAGCCAAAACTACATTAAAGAAGAACAAAGTTGGTAGACTGACACTATCTAACTTAAAGACTAGAAAGCTATGGTAATCAAGACAATGTGGTATTGATGACAGAGGATAAAGGGGAGGAAGGGATGAAGACAAATAGCATAGAGACAAATAGATCAATGGAACAGAATGAGAGCTCGGAAATAGACTCACAGAAATATAGGATCTTTGACAAAGGAGCAAAGGCAATACAATAAAGCACAGTTGTTTCAACAAATGATGCTGGGGCAGCTGGACATCCATATGCCAAAAAAAAAAAAATTATGCTAGACACACACCTTACATCCTTCACAAAAATTATCTCAAAATGGATAAGAGACTTAAATGTAAAATGTAAAACTATGGAACTCTTAGAAGACAACAGGAGAGGCTGGGCGCGGTGGCTCACACCTGTAATCCCAGCACTTTGGGAGGCCAAGTGGGCAGATCACTTGAGGTCAGGAGTTCAAGACCAGCCTGACCAACATGGTGAAACCCCATCTCTACTAAAAATATAAAAAATTAGCCAGGCATGGTGGCGGGTGCTTGTAATCCCAGCTACTTGGGAGGCTGAGGCATGAGAATCACTTGAACCTGGGAGGCAGAGGTTGCAGTAAGCCAGGATCGTGCCACTGCATGCCAGCCTGGGTGAAAAGAGTGAAATACCATCTAAAAAAAAAAAAAAAGAGAGAGAGAGAGAGAGAGAGAGAAGAAGGTAACAGGAAAAAATCTAGATGACTTAGGGTTTGGCAATGACTTTCTGAATACAATACCAAAGGCACCATCCATGAAAGAAATAATTGATAAACTGAATTTTATTAAAATTAAACATTTTTTGGCCAGGCATGGTGGCTCACACCTGTAATTCTGGCGCTTTGGGAGGCCGAGGTGGGTGGATTACTTGAGGTCAGGAGTTCAAGACCAGCCTGGACAACATGATGAAACCCTATCTTCACTAAAAATACAAAATTAGCTGCGCATGGTGGTTCATGCCTGTGATCCCAGCTACTTGGGAGGCTGAGGTACAAGAATCGCTTGAACCTGGGAGGTGGAGGTTGCAGTGAGCTGAGATTGTGCCACTGCACTTCAACCTGGGCAATAGAGTGAGACTTAATCTCAAAAAACAAAAACAAAACAAAAGCCATTTCTGCTCCTCAAATGACACTGTCAAGAGAATGAAAAGAGAAGCCACAGACTGGAAGAAAATATTTGCAAAAGACATATCTAATAAAGGACTGTTATCCAAAATGCAAATTCAAAGTACTCTTAACACTTGATAATAAGAAAAAAACCCTGTTAAAAAATGGGCCAAAGACCTTAACAGACACCTCACCAAAGAAGAAACACGGATGACAGGTAATCATATGAAAAGATGCTCCATATCATACATCATCAGGGAAATGCAAATTAAAGGAACAACCAGATAGAATACACATCTATGAGAATGACTAGTTCCAGAACACTGCCGATACCAAAAGCTGGCAAAGAAGTGGAGCAACAGGAACTCACATTAATGAATGATGTGAATGCAAAATGGTATAGTCACTTTGGATACAAATCTGGAGGTTTCGTACAAAACTAAATATACTCTCGGTTTCTTTTTGGAATATTTACCAAAAAGAGTTGAAAATTTCTCTCTTTACAAAAACTGCACATGAATGTTTATAGTAGCTTTAGCTATAATTGCTAAACCTTAGAAGAAGCCAGGCTGTCCTTCAGTAAGTGAACTGATGAGCAAGCTGTGGTACATCCAGACAATGGAATATTACTCAGAGCTAAAAAGAAATAAGCAATCAAGCCATGAAAAGACATGGAGGAAACTTAACGTATATATATTACTAGGTGAAAGAAGCCAGTCTGAAAAGAGTACAGAGTATGATTTCAGTTGCATGACATTCTGAAACAGGAAAAACTGAAAGACAGCAAAAAGTCAGTGATTGCCAAGGGTTAGGTGGGAGTGGGGATGAAGAGGCAGAGCACAAAGGCCTTTTAGGGTAGTGAAACTACTCTATATGACCCTGTAGTGGTGCTTACATGTGGTTGGTTACATGTGTCCATATTCACAAAATGTGCAACATTTCCATGTTTCCAAGCATGAAGCCTGGCTTGTCCCCAACCATGAGACCTTAGCTTTCTAGAGAGGTGGGAGCCTTCTGTGACCTGCTGCTGATCTCCTCCTCTCCCCTTGAAGTCAGGGAAGCCAATGAAACCTTTATGACTTTTCCTCGCCCTATTCTTTGCACTACATGATGTTCAAGACGAAAGACTTTGACCACCTATTGCACCTCTGTGGCCACAGCGCCACGCTGCAGACCTTCAGGACTTCCCTGATACACTGGGCCCTAGGGTGAGGGGTGGAGGGAAGCTCCCAAGGACCCTTATCTGCCCCAGAGCCCCCAGGACCCTGAGGGTCACACTCTGTCCTTTCAAGGGCTGGGGATTGAACCCAATCTGCAGCTGGGCACAGCCACAGCCCTTCCTGGGCTGGAGTTTCCCAGCTCTCCTATGCTTGGGCCACCTCTGCAGCTGGTCTCCCTGCCCAGGGAGCCACATCCCACTTAAAGGTCTCCCTTACATTGACAGCTTCAGAGAAGCCAACAATAAACTCTTACCCAGACTTGTATAGAATACTGGTTCAACCAAACAAAGCATTCACACTAATTATGTTTCAGCACAAGCAAAATGAATTTGAAGCGCAAGCCAGAGGAGTCAGCCTAGGGAGTGGAGGCAGGAAGAGGCAGGGATTGCTTGACCTGAAGGGCAACTTCAGATACAGAGCGGAATATGAACCATCAGGCATCATAGCATGTCCCAGGGACACTCACTTCCTGTTTTCCATTCAAGCTCCATGATCAAAGAGTTTCATGTCAACCTGCAACTGTGGCTGCCCTCACCCAGGTGGCGCACAACATGGATTTGGGACAGATCCTCTCAGGACCCTCCCCCTAAGAAAGCCCAGCCTTAGGGAAGGGGCCCGTGTTAGCTCAGGTGCTCTGAAGAGGCCAAGATGGGATGATTTGTGCCAGAGATTTGTTGAGGGAAACACCTGTGAATGAGGAAGGGCAGGAGCAGGAGAGCCTTCAGATTGTAACGCCATTTGGACCCCTATGAAAAGAGACAGGAAAGGAAGGGGCAAAGGAAGGAAGGGCCTCAGACTCAGTGCAGTTCTAAGAAAATTCTAGCCTGGATGATAGGAGTCCTGAAGCCAAAGTTGCCCATTAGAGGAGTCCCACATCCCGCAGGAATGGGCCAGCACTAGTGCCCCACCATGTCTGTCTTTGGCTGGGAGTAGTTCAAGAACGTGTGGCCTGGCGTGAATGCAGTGATGGCTCCAGAGGGTAGCCAGGGGCTGGTGGTCACGACGTGCCTGCAGGAGGTTCTCTCGAAGGAGGTCTGATTTTTGTGATTCCACAGGGTCTTGTCTTCAGTGTTCCCCATTTCTTTCTGTCTTCTGCATTTGTTTTGGGTTTTCGGTGTGTGTCCCCTATTTTATCACAAACTCTTGTTTTTAATAATATTGATATATATCCTCAGTTTAATACTTGTTTTGTGTCAAACATTTTACATATATATTTTCCTTTATCCTCACAATTCTATGAGGGAGGTAATATATTCATGTTTTATAGATGTAGAGACTGAGGCTCAGAGAATTATTTATCCAAGAACATTAAAGTCAAAAGTGACAAAGCCATGTCTTGAATTCAAACTCAGGGCTTTTTTTAAATTCCAGCACCCAAGCTATTAGCCACCATATACCCTATGTCTTTGAGCATTTGGGTTTTTTTAACGCCTTGTGTTTTAGGCATGAATGTGGAGAAAGTTAGAAGGGGCCTGAGTTCTGCAACAACAAAAGGTCTTTGTGTTTGGGAAACTTCCAGTGAAGCCGGATACAGGGCTGACAGAGTGCCTTCAGCCTCCAGAGTAGGCTGGGCTGAGTCGTCTCAGGGACAATACGTGCGTGCATGTGTGTGTGTGTGTGTGTGTGTCTGTCTGTCTGTCTACCCTGATCTGACTGGCTGCTGTTACACCCAGGCCCCGAAACCCTGAGGGCTCCCTGAGCCACACCCTGATCTGGGTGAAGACAGGCTTCCAGTGTGGATTGCACAAGGTACTTCTTGCAGCCTGCAGACCCCTCCAGGGCCAGGCCCAGAGCCAGCCAGCAGAGCTCAAGCTCAGGACTAGGGCAGGGAGGTCCAACAGGCTGTTAGTCATCAATACCAGGGCTGGCCTGTCACTTGACTTGTTCTGCCTAGTCTGTAGAACAGCTGAGCCCTTTTGGGAGTAGGCACAAAGGGTGAGCGTGTTTATGCTAATGACAGTGCTGGCCACTCACAGAAGGACAGAGCAACCAGATGAGTAGGATGGTTCGTCCAGTGGTTGTCAATCAGCCCAGTCCTCAGCCATCCCAATGTTTGTGTTCCCAAATGGAGAAGAGATGGAGGCAGTACATAGGCCCAATAGCACGGGATCCCCTTTCCAAGACTGATCTAGCTACTGACACTGTTATTGTCCACATTTCCAGCTACAAAGACTGACACTGAGTCTGCAATGTGGCACCCAGGAGCTCAACTAGCCACTGATGGCAAGCTGATTATACAGGACCCCTTCTATCCTGAAAAGGACAATTCATGCCGACTGAAACGGACACACATTCTGTATGCGAATGATCTTTCCTGCTTACTGCACCTCAGCAAGCACCGCAATCCAGGGACTTATACAATGTTTAATCTACATATGACTCTGCATAACATCAGCTTAGCCTAAAGGAGGCAGGGTGGTGCATTTCAAATCAATCAGAAACTACTGCCCAATAGGAGTAGTGACATGGCCTCTTGAAGATGCAGTAGAGGAGCTAATCTGGGAATAGTGCACTATCTTCAGGATGCAATATACATCAGCCAACGGCCATTGCATGTACATTTGTCCCCTCTAGGCAGAATGGATGGTCCAGGGGCCAAGAGGTAGAAGTAGGAGTGGCTCTGCTCATCGCTATTCTAAGTGACCTGCCTGGGAATTTGTGCTTCTCTTCACAGAAACTTTAGGCTCTGTGGGTCTAGAGTTCCTGGTTTCTGGGGGCAGGAGTGGGAAATGCCCTATCCTGAGGATACCATAGGACACCAAATAAACTTATGGTTATGGCTATAGCCTGGCCACATTGGCCTCCTCATGCTGGTAGACCGTCAGGCAAAGGAAGGGATTACAACTCTGGCAGGGGTAATTGATCTGGTCATCAGGAACAGACAGAGCTACTGCTATACAATGGGACGATGCAGCCAGGGAGGATTATGTTTGGCACTCAGGTGATCCTGAGTTTGCTTTTCTCTGTGTGAAATTTTCATGTAAAATGGGTAAATATAGCAACCGTGGTCTGAGTAAAGCATAATAACTGGAGCTTCAGACCCCTCTGAGACGAGGGTCTAGAATACCCCAACCCCAAACCCACAGAGAGCAGCAGGAGTGCCTGCTTAGAGGAAAGAGAACCTAGAATGGGTGGTGGAGGAGGAAGATGATGAGTATCAGGGACAGATTGAGACAAATTGTGGTGGTGTGGGCTGTAGTTCATTCCACTAACTCTTCTCCTGTAAATGTTTCCACAAATTGTGACCAACCAGAATCCTGGAAAAGCTGTGCCTAGATTGAATGAAGTTAACATGGGAAGCAATTGGATCTGAGTGCTTCGGGAGGGGGGACCGTAGTGCGTGCTGTTGGTGGCCTGCACAGCTTCCTTTGACCAGCCTGGGGGCTGAGAGGGTTGGTTGCTAATGGCTCTCAGTTAACCCCTTCTCCAAAGATTTGTGTTTGGCGGAATGAGAGCCCCGTACCTGCTTTATCACTCAGGATTCTTCAGAGAAACAATATCAGTGAGAGAGGGAGAGACCTGGCTCATGCAACTGTGGGCTCTGACAAGTGTGAAATTTGTAGGGCAGGCTGGCAGGCTGGAAACACAGGCAAGAGTTGAAGTCTTGAGACATAATTTCTCCTTTTCTGAGAAACCTGTTTTTGCTCCTAACGCTTTTCAACTGATTTAACGATGCCAACCGACATTACTGAGGGTAATGTCCTTTAATTAAAGTCAACTTATTGTAAATTAGTCACATCTACAAAATACCTTCATAGCAATATCTGGACTCGTGTTTGACTGAACTGCTGACATCATAGCCTGGCCCAGAAAGCACAAGTGCACCTGAGAGGTTAAGTCCTGAAAGAACGATCACACCTGAGAGGTTAAGTCCTCACTCATACCCACTACCATGAGGCCGTCAGCAGTCAATCCCCGACGGACAGAGGGGCTCAGAAGGCCAGGCCCTTTGCTCCAAAGTGGGACCAACCCTGCTGCAATTTGTCCTGCAGAGGTCCCGGTTGGATCAGGCTGAATCGAGGCTGCAGCTGAGACCTTGTGTTTGTTTAGCTACTTTTCCACCCTGCTTCAATCTCTCCCTGTCTCCTAGCTCTGCTTGGTTAGGAACCAAACCTAAGACACCTGTGATGGGTAATGTTATGTGTCAGTTTGGAGGGTGTTTTGGGAAGAGATTAGCATTTAAATTGGTGAACTCTGAGTAAAGCAGACTGTCCTCCGTAATGCAGGTGGGCCTCATCCAATCAGCTGAAGGCCTGAATTGAGCAAAAAGACTGACCCTTCCCAAGCAAGAGGCAGTTCTGCAGCAGACTGCCTCTGGACCTCATCTGCACCATCAGCTCTCCTGGGTCTTCAGCCTGCTGGCCCACACTGCAGATTCTGGATTTGTCAGCCGCCATAATTGTGAGCTGATTTCTTGTAATAAATCTCTCTCTCTCTCTGTACACATCCTATTTGTTTTGTTTCTGTGAAGAACCCTAACGCAGACACCAGCTATTTCAGAAAGTGAGTCTCAGGGAGGGGGATGGGCTGTTCATGCTGCAGCAGGAACTGTCTTTTCAGGGGAGTATGCATGAGTTCCTTTAGCTTTACCGTTACTCAGCTAAAGGAGACAGGCAGCTGTTGGAATACGCAGCTTCTCGTGAAAGAGCCTTCCTTCTGGGATTTGTCAGTCAGCCCTGCCCCCAGTATTTCCCATAACTAAATCAATTCCAGAGAAATTTCTGCCACAAGTCCATGTACCCCATTCATTATTTTGGCTTTGCAGTTCAAGGTGTGTTCCTCCCGTTGGCATGTGTACCCTGTAGATGTCTGTGAGCTTGGAAGTTGCAGGCGTCCTTGATCCCCTTCCCTCCACACTCCTGTTTGATTTTCATTGCTTCTGGTCGTCCACATATATGTGTGGATTGGGATTCAAATTTTTTAAAATTTCATCAAAGGTAGAGTTTGTGTTTCTGTTATTATTTTCTCCTGTTGCCTTCAAATGACTTAAGAAAAGGGAAAATGCTGAGTTCAGGGATCTCGAAAGACTTGAGATTTTGCAAATCTGTTGTGTTTGACATAGTATCTCACTGTGGATTTAATTTGCATTTCCCCAGATACTAGTGACATGCAGCATATTTTTGGTGTGTTTTTGTCTATTCTGATTTGCTTGTCTGTGATACACTGGTTTATATATTCTGCCCTTTTCTCTTTTTCTTTTTTTTTTTTTTTTGAGATGGAGTTTCTTTTTTGTTGCCTAAGCTGGAGTGTAATGGCACAATCTTGGCTCACTGCAACCTCCACCTCCTGAGTTCAAATGATCCTCCTACCTCAGCCTCCCAAGTAGCTGGGACTACAGACGCATGTCACCACACCTGGCTAATTTTTTTTAGTAGAAATGGGGTTTCACCATGTTAGCCAGGCTGGTCTGGAACTCCTGACCTCAGGTGATCCGCCCGTCTTGGCCTCCCAAAGTGCTGGGATTATAGGCGTGAGCCACTGCGCCCAGCCTATTCTGCCCATTTTTTCTATTCAGTTCTTTGTCTTTTTCTGATTTGTAAACATATATTATTTTTATTCTAATTCATTTTTGGCTAAATATACTGCAAATATGTTCCCTCAGTCTGTGACTTATTTTTTCAACTCTGGAAGGTGTCTTTTATTTTAAAGTTTTATATTTTAATGTAATTGAATAAATAATAGTTTTCCTTTATGATTTATGGGTTTTGTTTCTTGTTTTAAAAAAATCCTTCCTTATCTTGATGTTCTAAATATCATATATTTTATTCTAAGAATTTTAACTTTTACTTTTAAAATATAGGGGCTGGCCAGGCACGGTGGCTCATGTCTGTAATCCCAGCACTTTGGCAGACCTCTCACTGAGGTGAGAGGATTGCCTGAACTCAGGAGTTCAAGACCAGCCTGAGAAACATGGCAAAACCGCATACCTACAAAACATACAAAAATTAACCTTTCACCTGTAGTCCCAGCTACTCAGGAGGCTGAGGTAGGAGGATCACTTTAGCCTGGGAGATGGATGTTGCAGTAGGCTGAGATTGCGTCACTGCACTCCAGCCTGTGTGACAGAGGCAGACACTATCTCAGTGAAATAAAACAAAATATAGGGCCTGAATGGATTTTGTGTTTTCCCTAGCACTATTTAATAGCTAGTATGTTTTCTGCCCTGATCTACACTGCCACTTTTATCATATAACACGTTTCTAACTGTATGGATATATTTCTGGGCTCTGTTTTCTATATTTGTCTATGTACCTGTTATTGCCCCAAGACTCAGCTGCTCTAATTAATTTATAGTAAGGCAAACCTCCTTTCTGTTCTTTTAGAGTTGTCTTGGCTATTATTGTTTTTTTGATCTTCCACATAAATTTTTGATTCAGCTCATCAAATTTCATGAAAAACTCCTTTGGGATTATATTCAAAATTGCATTAAATATAGAGATTGGTTTTGGAAAGAACTGATATCTTTAGATAAAGATTCTATCTAAGAAATATGGCATATATTTTCCATTTTGTTTTTTTGAGGGAGATCTTAGTTAATGTTTTTCAAATGCACATTTAAAATTGTGTCTAGTCTTTAACTACCTGGTAACAATTGCCTATAAAGTAATCTGGGTATTGAGTTTATTTTTTGTTGTTAGTAGATTTTTGATTACGAATTCAGTTTTTCTTTTCTTTTCTTTCTCTGTTTTTTTTTTCCTTTTTTCTTTTTTTTTTTGAGATGGAGTCTTGCTCTGTCACCCAGGCTGTAGTGCAGTGGCACAATCTTGGCTCACTGCAACCTCCACCTCCTAGGTTCAAGCGATTCTCCTGCCTCAGCCTCTGAGTAGCTGAGACTATAGGTGTGCACCACAGTGCCTGGCTAATTTTTTTGTATTTTTAGTAGAGACAAGGTTTTACCATGTTAGCCAGGCTGGTTGTGAACTCCTGACCTCAGGCATTCCATCCACCTCAGCCTCCCAAAGTGCTGAGATGACAGGCATGAGCCAGCATGCCCAGCCACTAATTCAGTTTTTCAGAAGACATTTGGATTACTAGAATGAACAATGTGGTGCTGGATTAAAGTCAGAGATAGCGTGTTTAGTTTAGATATTGATGGATAGATATAAAAATAATTATAGATATGTATGTATACATAGGTCAATGTATGTCATCCACAGATTTATATAAACATATATATTCAGTATGTTACACACACACACACACACACACACTCACACACATAAAATAGCCTAGCTCTGTCTGCTGAAAGAACCTAGAAGCAATGACACCCCAGTAGCAATGAGCACACACAGTACCCAGATCTTGGCTTCTAATATAATTCTTCAATGAGAAAAAAACAGGGTTTCTTGGAGAAATGGCTCATTCTAGAGTGGAAACAGTAAGTATACACAATGATCCTAAATCATCTTGTAGTGCTAGAAAGTAAGGAAATGATCAAAAAGCAAGGAGGTTCTCAAAAAGCAAAGCAATAGATCTGTGTCAAAAGAGACACAGGAGCCAACCACAGATGCTCCCCAATGGCCAGAGCTGGGACAATTTGAGCAACAAAAATACATCAAGTCAACTAGGCACAATGGCTCACGCCTGCCAAAGCAGGTGGATCACTTGAGGTCAGGAGTTTGAGACCAGCCTGGCCGACATGGTGAAACCAGTCTCTACTAAAAATAACATAAAACTTTAGCCAGGCATGGTGGAACATGCCTGTTATCCCAGCTACTTGGGAGGCTGAGGTGGGAGAATCACTTGAACCCAGGAGGTGGAGGTTGTAGTGAGCTGAGATCACACCATTGCTCTTCAGTCTGGGTGTCAGAGCAAGACTCTGTCTCAAAAAAAAAAAATTTTAATTAAAAATAAAGAAAGTAACATTGATTTATAACCCAAAGCATAAAATGAATATCCACGAGTCCACATTAATATAAATAAATAAATATAAATAATATAAATAAATCAATTGGAAAGAAGAGACAAATCTTTCATGCAGAATAATTCCAAATAATTTATGTAGATAATCCTTGCTAAAGGAGGTAGCATATGACTCCCTACCCCTTAAGTATGAGCTCCACTTAATGACTTGATTCCAAAGAGTAGAGAATAGAAAGAAAATTGGCAAACACTACCTCAGCCAGGTGATCAGGTAACATTGATAAGGCACATTGGTAGTATAACCCTTAATTCAATGTGAGGAAACTGGCCCTTTGTGGTCTTCCTCCCCCAAAACCTAGTCTAATAATGAGCAAAACATCAGGCACATCTCAATTTAAGGACATTTTACAAAACACCTTACCAGTACTTCTCAAGACTGTCAAGGTCATCAAACACAAGGGAAGTCTGAGAAACTGTCACAGCCAAGAAGAGCCTAAGACATGACTACTAAATGTCATATCCTAGAGAGAATCTTGGAAAAGAAAAGGACATTAGGTAAAAACTAAGAAAATCTGAATAAAGGTAGATTTAGTTAATACTAACGTATCAATATTGGCTAATTGTAGCAAATACATTCATGTGCAATGTTAATAATAGGAAAACTTGCCACAGGGTCTGTGGGAACACTGTACTATCTTCACAATTTTTCAGTTCTTAAAAAAAGGTTTATTTTTTTTAGAGTAAGTTTATTCTGTTTCCATTTGGTGATGTGTTTCATAATTCTCAAATCAGAGATTTTGTAAGGCATATTTTTGTGATTGATTTCTAACTTATTTGCACCCTGGTAAAAGAAATGTTATTTGTTTGGTACCTATTTCAGATTTTTGAGACTTACCATAAAACCCTGTTCATTATCAATGTTTGTAAAAAATGTTCCATTGTGTTTGAGAAGAAGGTATATTCCCTAAATGTTGTGGCTGTAGGGGTCTGTATATGTCCCGTAGATTAAGCTTGTTAGCTGTGTTGTTCAAATCTTCTCTGTTCTCAATAATATTTTATATGTTTTATATATCCATTGATGAGAGAGGTATAATTGTAGATTTGTCAGGTTTTGCTTAGAACATTTTAATTTTGTCAAGTTTTAGTTAAAACATTTTAAGTTTATGTTATTTAGATACATGCAAATAGAAAACTGTTATATCTTCCTGGTGAATCATTCCTTTAATCTTTACATAGCAATCCTCCTTATTCCTAATGACTTTTACATTAGAGTCTCTTTTATCTATATGTACACCAATTTTCTCATGATCAATGTTTGCTTGGTGTAGCTTTATCCAGTCTTTGATTTTCGACTTTTTTGTATGTTCTTGTTTTCAGTGTGCTCTTGCAAACAACTACAAGTGGGGTTTTAAAAAAGCACTAAATTGACAATCTCTGTTTAAAATTTTTTTATTAGGAGAAATTCAAGCATACAAAAAATTAACTTTATAGCTTTTAATGGATTAGTTTAGTCCATTAACATTTATTGTGATTATTGATATATTTGGATTTATTACTGCTATCTTTTTTTGGCAGGGGGAGACAGAGTCTCACTCTGTCGCCCAGGCTGGAGCGCAGTGGCACAATCTTGGCTCACTGCAACCTCTGCCTCCTGAGTTCAAGCAATTTGCTTGCCTCAGCCTCCTAGGTAGCTGGGACTACAGGCGTCTGCCACCACAACTGGCTGATTTTAGTATTTTTAGTAGAGATGGGCTTTCATCACTTTGGCCAGCCTGGTCTGGAACTCCTGACCTCAGGTGATCTGCCTGCCTCGGCCTCCCAAAGTGCTGGGATTACAGGCATGAACCACTGCACCTGGCCTGCTATCTTATTTTGTGCTTTCTATTCACTCTTATTTTCTGAGTTTTTTATTTTTCTCCTGAAAGCTTTTGGATTCCTTTCCTTTTCCTTCCTTCTTTATTGCCTTGGAATTTACATGTTCTAATTGTATTCTTTTTGTAAGTACCTCTAAATTTTAACCTGTTTATTTAAATTAACAAAGTTTAAAGTTAACCAGCTTCTTTACCCAGTTCCAGAACAAGGCCAGGTGCTTTGAAAGCTTTGCTCTTTCACAGCTTCCCATTTCACTTGTCACTGTTCGGTGTTCTACTTCCCTCCTTCCTTTTTCATTCCTTGTATTAGTCATCATGATTATTATTTGTATAGTCAATATTTTGGTTTACCATATGTAATAACCTATTTCCTTCTTTCTGGGATAAAGCTATAGTGCTTGGTGAGGTTTTTTAGTGGTAAACTTCTATAGTGCTTGGTGAGGCTTTTTAGCGGTAAACATTTCATTTTTGTTGATCCAATAAATTATTTACTTAATGGTCATTCTTAAATAATAGTTTGGCTGAGTATAAAATTCTCAGTTGGCAGGTTCTTTTCTCCCAGCATTTTGAAGATATTTTACTTTCTTCTGGCTTCAGTTACTGCTGTTGAGAAGCCTGCTCCAGCCTAGCTGTCTATCATTCATTGGCAACTTACGGCTTTTTCCTGAGGACTTTTAGTATTTTTTTCTTTATCTTTGGTGTTCTGCAGTTATGCTACCATGTGTCCAGGATGAACATTTTAATTTATTCTCTAGATTTGCTGTGATTCCTGAATAATAGCTTATAATAATGATGTTATAATAGTAATATCTGTTAAGTGTTAGCTGTGTGATATTGTCTGGATTTGTGCCCCACCCAAATCTCATGACCAGTTGTATCCCAGTGTTGGAAGAGGGGCCCTGTGAAAGTTGATTGGATCATGAGGGTGAATTTCCTCCTTGTTGTTCTCATGATAATAAGTGAGTTCTCACAAGATCTGGTTGTTTAAAAATGTGTAGCACGTTTCCCTTCTCTCTCTTTCCCCTGCTCTGACCATGTGAAGACGTGCCTGCTTCCTTTTTGCCTTCCGCCATGATTGTAAGTTTCCTGATGCCTCCCCAGCCATGGTTCTTGTACATCCTGTGAAACCTTGAGCCAATTAAATTTCTTTTCTTTATAAATTACCCAGTCTCAGGTATTTCTTCATAGCAGTGGGAGAACTAATACACTAAGCACCTGGCACTAAGTAAATGTGAACTCACTTCATATTCACAATGATACTATTATCATATTCATTTTATAGGCAATTAAGTCACACAGTGGTAAATACTGAAGGTAGGATTCGAAGGTAGGATTTGAACCTAGGTTTTTCCCATGGACTTTATGGGACTCCATAAATTGCTTTTCTACTTAAGCCAGTTTGAGTTTGGTTTCTGATACTTGCAACTGAAAAAATCCTGACTAGTCCATTGGATAACTGGGTGGATATACCTGGAAGGGATAAGTTCTTCTTTTGAAAAAAGTAGATACAGCATGACCTTGTCTCATCTAGAAACCTGTTGAAGGTCAGGAAGTTTCATAACCATCTCTTGAACTTGCTGTTGCTGTACTCCACATGTTTCCTGCCCACATGGCCTCTTCTAGAATTGAGCAGCTGAAGGGAATGAACTGCCTCTGAGCTGTGGTTTGCAGTCCCTAAACAATGGGGAGTGGCAATTAGTTGTGATATGTGTTGTAAGCCAGTTATTATTAATGACAAAACATCCACATTTTCAAATAATTTTCATCTAATTTGAAATGTTTATTTTGATCAAGTAATTATTTTTTAAAAAGCCAAACAGCTTTACAAAGCTTATAATGAAGAAACCTTAGGTTCCTACCCGACTCCTATTCATCCAGCAGCAACTGCTGAGGACTGTTTTTTTTTTTTTTTTTTTGAGACAGACTTTCACTCTTGTTACCCAGGCTGGAGTGCAATGGTGTAATCTCGGCTCACCGCAACCTCCGCCTGCTGGGTTCAAGCAATTCTCCTGCCTCAGTCTCCCGAGTAGCTGGGACTACAGGCGTGCGCCACCATGCCCAGCTAATTTTTGTATTTTTAGTAGAGATGGGGTTTCACCATGTTGACTGGGATGGTCTTGATCTCTTGACCTCCTGATCCACCCATCTTGGCCTCCCAAAGTGCTGGGATTATAGGCGTGAGCCACTGCGCCCAGCTGAAGACTCTTTTAATTGTGTCTTTAGGTATTTATCTCCAGATTTCTTTTTTGTTCTTTTCTTTTCTTTCTTTATTTATTGGCTTATTTATTTGTTTGTTTTTTATTTTACTTTAGGTTCTGGGGTACATGTGCAGGTCATGCAAGGTTGTTGCATAAGTGCATACATAACCAGGTGGTTTCCTGCCTCTATTCCCCCTTTGTCTGTATCCGGCATTTCTCCCCATGTAATGCTTCCCCACCCTCCCCACCCCACACTGTCCCTCCCCTAGCCCCCCCAAACTGCCCCCAGTGTGTGATGCTCCCCTCCCTGAGTCCACGTGTTCTCATTGTTTAACACCCGCCTATGAGTGAGAACATGCGGTGTTTGGTTTTCTGTTCTGTCAGTTTGCTGAGAATAATGGTTTCCAGATTCATCCAGGTCCCTACAAAGGACACAAACTCATTGGTTTTCATGGCTGCATAGTATTCCATGGTGTATATGGGCCACATTTTCTTTGTCCAGTCTATCATTGATGGGCATTTGAGTTGGTTTCAGGTCTTTGCTATTGTACACAGGGCTGCAATGAACATACGTGTGCATGTGTCTTTATAGTAGAATGATTTATAGTTCTTTGGGTATATGCCCAGTAATGGGATTGCTGGGTCAAATAGAATTTCTATTTCTAGATCCTTGAGAAATCACCACACTGTCTTCCACAATGGTTGTGTAAGAGTGTTCCTATTTCTTCATATCCTCTCCAGCATCTGTTGTCTCCAGATTTTTTAATGATAGCCATTCTAACTGGCGTGAGATGATACCTCAATGTGGTTTTGATTTGCATTTCTCTAATGACCAGTGATGATGAGCATTTTTTCGTCTTGCTCTGTCTCCCAGGCAGGAGTGCAGTGGCATGATCTCAGCTCACTGCAACCTCTGCTTCCTGGATTCAAGTGATTCTCCTGCCTCAGCCTCCCAAGGAGCTGGGATTACAGGTGTGTGCCACCACACCCAGCTAATTTTTGTGTTGTTAGTAGAGACAGGGTTTCACCATGTTGGCCAGGCTGGTCTTGAACTCCTGCCCTCACGATCCACCTGCCTCGGCCTCTCAAAGTGCTGGGATTATAGGTATGAGCCACGGCACCCAGCCCTATCTCCAGATTTCTAAATAACATGCTTATACTATTATTTTTTGATTTTTATTGACTTCCTGTTATGGAGGATAAGGGCTTAATTTTTTTGGTCTGTCCTCTGTCAACTCCTCGATATTGTTCTGTTATAATTTTTTGGTCAATATTCATTTTTTACATTATTGTGATTACATAGTATGATGTAATCACTTTCATTCTTTTAGTTTTCCTTGGAGTTAATAATTACCTTTCTTCCTGATTAGCTTAGTTTTCTATGTTACTATCAGTAATTTGTCTGTAAACTCTCCACCAGAAGTATAAATCTCCTCTTAATATGTCAGATAATCAGAGTTTTATTATTTTCTCCTCTTCAACTTCCTTTTTCTTTCAATACCTCCTTATATGTCCCAATTTGGACTGGTTTCCCTTTAGGTAATGTTCTGGGATCTCCCTTCAGCATGATTTTGGATGTGAACTGGCTTTTATGTTGGAGCCTCAATTTTCTGGGTCCTACGTCTTCCTTTTCATTGGTTTATTCTTTCATTTTGGTGAGACACATCCTCTAGTATCTCACTCTCACCGTGTGGTCTACAGATCAGCAGCAGTGGTGTCACTTGAGAGCTTGTTGGAAGTGCTCAGGCCCCACTCCAGACCTGCTGAACCAGAATTTGCATTGTAACAAGTTCCCAGGTGATCTACGGCACTTTAATATGTAGAAAGCGCTTTTCTGGTAGCTCAGGAGGAAAGCTAAAAAAAATTGAGGCCTTGAATTGCTGTATACGCCTATATGCTACTCTCACTTTTGACTAGCAGTTTGATTGGGAAAAAAACCTTCTAAGTTATAAATAATTTTCCATCAAAAATGTCAAGACATTTTTCCATTGTCCTAACCTCCAGTGTTGCTGTTAGTAAGTTAAATCCCATCATGATTTTAGTCTCTGGTGTGCGACCTTTTTGTCACCAGGTGTTATTTCCAGGTTTCTAAAATTTCATGATAAATATGCTTTGGTGAGGGTCCTTTTTTTTTTTTTTTTTTTACTTGTTTGCTGGGTGTTCTGTGTACTCAGTGAACCCTTTTACTTAGAGATTATTCTGCTTCTGCAGTCTTTTCTTCCATTATTTCTTTAATAATTTTCTTTAATTGTTTCTTCTACTATCCATTCCTGGAACTTCCAAGAAGATATTACTGCACTTCAGCTGAGCAACAGAGTGAGACCATGTCTCTAAAGAGAAGAAGAAGAAGAAAAAGAGAGAGGAGAAGTAGGGGGAGGAAGAGAAGAAGAAGGGACAGAAGGAGGAGAAGAGAGAGGAAGAAGGGAGTAGAAGGGAGAAGGGGCGGGGAGAGAAAGAATAAAGAAGGCTTCCTGGCATGCTCTTTTAAATAAACAGTCTTACATTAAAAGCATTGCCAACAAAAGCCAAAATAGACAAATGGGACCTAATCAAACTCCACAGCAAAAGAAACAGTCATTAGAGTGAATCGGCAACCAACAGAATGGAAAAAAATTTTTGCAATCTACCCACCTGACCAAGGGCTAATATCCAGAATCTACAAGAACTGAAACAGATTTACAAGAAAAAAAGAAGCCCATTCAAAAGTGGGCGAAGGATATGAACAGACACTTTACAAAAGAAGGCATATATGAGGCCAACAAACATATGAAAAAAT
>CAUYLG010001421.1:0-10000 GCA_963573385.1 Cacajao melanocephalus
ATGGAATCTTGCTGTGTTGCCCAGGCTGGAGTGCAGTGGAGAAACCTCCACTCACTGCAACCTCCGCCTCCTTCCATTTTTTTCCCTAAGGGAAGGTGAGTGCTCCTGTGTCTGTGGAGGTGCTCCCTTGCTGTTTTCTCCAGGGTCCTCAGAGGACCCTTTTTTTTTCTGTAGTAGGCTGGCAGATCAAATGGTTCCAAAGGTGTCTAGGGCTAGCTTCAGAGCTGTGGTTGCAGTTGTGAACCCAGGCTGTGTCAGAGGAAGCTTGGTTTAAGTATAAAAAAACCTAGCAGAACTCAGGTCCAGTCACCTGTGGAAGAGCGGTGAAACTCGAAATGCAGTGCCCACTCCGTCTCCCTCCTGAGATATCTAAACCCAACTTGGTGCTGAAATCGGCGATGCCACAGTGGGAGTGGTTGTGGTTTAGGGGGAGCTGTATCTGCCTTGCACAGGTTTGGGGGCCTGATGCAGTGGTCAGAACAGACCTGAAATCTGATTCCAGTGGGATGTCTGGGCAAGTGGCTTAACCTCTTAGCCTGTTCCCACCTATGAAATGAGGAGGGAGAAACCTACCAAGTAAGGTTCCTTCAAGCATTTAAGTAATGCAGCACTCAATCAATACCAGCTTCTGTGTGTTCACCCTAATTTCCATATCCATGGACTAGAGAAGACAGGATGGGGCATGATGGATGCAGAGGAGAGGGAGGGGTCACGGGAATGATTACCGGAAGGTGATTAGAGCTACATCTGTACACCATGGCTAAGCTGTGACGAGAAAGCAGAGAGCTGTAAATGCCAGGGCAGGGGATGAAAAGCAAGGAGGTTGGGGGGAAAGCCAGGGTCAGAAATGAGACGTCCCTGTCCTGTGTGTCATGCTCCTGGAAGCTGGGCCTCCAGCTGGGCATGACAGCCAGTTTTTCATGTGAGCTTCCCCTTCCAGGATGGGGATCCACAGAGCTAGCAGCCTTGCTGAGCTAGATACTAGCAAGAGTCCCAGAAGCAGGTCCCATTATCAAACCAGTCGGGAGTAGGTTCTGGCACAGCCACGCTGTTCCGTGTTCCAGGGAGGTATCCAGAGTCCAAGGGGTGGTCTGCACCCCACTGCCGCATCACTCTCTCCTTTGTGTATGTCTCTCCAGTGAGGTCGTTAACTCCCTTGGGAGCAGGGAATTACCTGTCTCTCCTCTTTTTGTGTCTAGCATAGTGCTCTGAACAATGGGTTTCAGTTAATTAAGCAAACGTAAGTGTATTATTCTGGAGCACAGTGTCTTCCTCTGCTCATTACATGATGCCGCTGATCCAGACGTTCTTTCCAAGACAAGTCCAGACAGCTCCTAGGGAGAACAAAGTGCCAGGTGTGAGAGGGCAGGTCCTACAGAACTGTTGCTTCCTGCCACAGAGTACTTATGCTAAAACATGTAGAAGTATTATAATTAGGACACTGTGGTTATTCCCATTTTACAGTTGAAGAAAGTGAGGTTATTCAGCTGGGTCACAGCCTGTACATGGACTCCTGGGTCCAGTGCTCTTTGCACTTCCCTGACCCAGGGGTCTGCTTCCTGCTCATAAGCCAGGCCCTCTGGCAGGATGCCCATTCCCACCCTTCATCACTCTGCATTCCCATCCTGAGTACCTACTGTGTACCAGACCATTTCCAGATTGTGGTGCTGGCTGTGAGAGAGCAGAGAGCGAGGTGAACACAGGTCAGATTACCCCAGAGGGCGGAGGTGATGGGGATTCGTTTATGGAACTCCTTTGGTTCCTGGCACTTGGCTGGACACTGTAAAAATGCCTGTGTTCGCCTGGGCAACCTAGCGACACCCGGTCTCTTGAAAAAAAAAAAAAAAATCCAGGCGTGGTGGCGTGTGCCTGTGGTCCCAGCTTCTGAGGTGGCCGAGGCTTGAGCCTAGCCCAGGAGGTTGAGGCCGCCGTTGAGCCGTGATCGCGCCCCCGCACTCCAACCTGGGCGACAGGGCCAGACCCTGTCTCAGAAAAAAAGAAAGGCTGTTACCCGGGAGGTGGGCCCCTCGCCCGACCTCTACCCTCATGAAGAGAGGCTCAGAGGGCTGAAGCGCCAACTTGGCCAAAAGGCGTGGGAGAGGGGCAAGGCAGGGCCAGGGGAAGCAGCTTCGCCTCCGGGGCTGGGCCCCTGTTTGCCCGGTCCTTAGCCTGAAGGTGGTGGGCTTCAGCCACAAGCCCCTGGCGGAAGCGGTGCCCGCGTGTGGGCCAGAGTGCGGGTGTGCAGGTCTCTGGGTGGCCCAAAGACGGTGTCCCTGCCTGGGAACCCAGCAGCAGGGGCGGGAGGGTGGGAACGGCGGCAGGCGCGCGGGGCAGGCTCCGCCCCCAGGGACGCGGGTTTAAAAGAAGCGAAGGCGGGCCCGGGAGCCGAGCTGCAGTGGAGCGCGCCGGAACCGAGCCGCTGCCCGGGCACAGCTATGGCCCAGCGGGCGGGGGGCGCTCGGCGGCTCGGCAGCCTCCTGCTCTTCGCCCTGCTCACTGCCGGCGTCGCTCCGCTCAGCTGGGATCTCCCGGAGCCCCGCCACAGAGCCGGCAAGATCCGAGTGCACCCGCGGGGCAACCTATGGGCCACCGGTAAGTCTTCGCGGAACCGGAGAAGCAAGTGTCCCCCACCCTGCTCAGACCCCATTTCCTTCTCAACCCTCTGGCCGTTCCTCAGCCACGGATACTTGTGTCGGAGCAGGTGGGGAACCTTGGGGCTCATCTAATTAATAGATGTGAACTTGAGACCCCGACAGGTCAGTGACTTGGCTAAGGTGGCGCAGCCAGTTTAAGGCAGGGTTGGGCTAGCTAGATCCTAAGTCCCTTTGCCAGCCGGTGCCCCTTGCCTTAAGCGAGACTTCACTGACTCTTCTAACCGCCCGTGTGTTTTGCACCTCCACTTTGCAGGCCCCTCTACACTCTCCACTTCCTACTCTGCCCTTTCTCATCCCTTGTCCAAGCAGGACACACAACTAGCAGAGTTTCTCCCTGGCCCTGGACCATGCCACCCTCCTTCCAGCTGTGCCATCCTCTCTACTTCAGGAAAAGCTGAGGGAGCAGGCTTTGCCACCGCCCAGATACCTTTGTGGCTCCTTGGTGAGGTGGAACGACCAGGAGGAGGAAGGTGAAGTGTCTTCCTGCCACAAGAACGGAACCGTGGGAGAGATGAGGAACTTTCCCACTGGGGTAGGATCCTCGCTCCTTGACTTCCTTGTGCCTGGGCACCTCCTTTCTAGGTCACTTCATGGGCAAGAAGAGTCTGGAGCCTCCCAGCCCATTCCCATTGGGGACAGCTTCCCACACCTCCCTGAGGGACCAGAGACTGCAGCTGAGTCATGATCTGCTCAGGATCCTCCTGCTAAAGAAGGCTCTAGGCGTGAGCCTCAGCCGCCCCGCACCCCACATCCAGGTGAGCCAGGTCTCCACTCCAACGCCAGGATGGCCCAGCTGGGGCCATCCCTGGATCCTGCATGGGAGGAATTACCACCCAGCACTGTATTAGGGTGTGACTGTCTGATCAGGGCATTATGGGTGTGGACCCCAGAAAGCCAGGGTTCCAGGCTTTTCCCTCTTGCGGCACAGCTCAAAGGAGGAACAGTCCAAAGAAAGGAAGCTGACCTTCCCGGCAGACCCCATGGAGCAAGAAGTAGGGAAAGAAGTTCCCCTGACTCATGACCCAGTCTAAAGAAACAGACTGGGATCATCAGCCTCTTACAGCAGGACCTTTCTCTCCCAGTCCGCAGCTTGTCCCACCTGTGCTGCATTAGTCAAGTCCACCTTTGCTGTGCCATGTGTGTTTGTGGCTGGACTGGGACCCTGAGGCCCAGAGAGGGAAAGAGAAGTCAGCAGCCAAGACAGAGTCTGGACCTTGTTCACCCTGACCGGTGCTCTCCCCATTCTCTCATCTGCCTCAGTACCCGGTGGCAGAGTTGAGCAACTTCAGTACATCTGACATTCTAGGCTGGATTACCCCTTGTTGTGAGGGCTGACCTGCACATCATGGGATGTTTAGAGGCATCCCCAGTCTCTTTCCACTAAATGCCAGTAGCACCTTACCCCCCTTCAAGTTGTGACAACTGAAAAGACCTCCAGACATCACCAGATGTCTGCTGGGGGAGAAGGCCCCAAATCATTCTTGTCATCATTGACCTATGGGATTCAAGGCCCCAAAGCTGGAGCCAAGCCAGCCTTAATGTCTAGCCCAGCTGGGTGGCAGCACCTCCATTCCCTGCTCCTGGTGCTGTCCTTACTGCACAGCACCCTCCCTGGCCCTGCTGCTGTGTGCAGAAGGCAGTGTAATGTGGTAGAATGTGGGCTCTGACTACAACGTGCTGGGCTCAGAACCTAGCTACTTAGTAGCTGTGTGACCTTAGAAATGTCCCTTAACCTCTCTAAAGCCTCATATTCCTCATCTCTAAAATGAAGATAATATTGAGAGGCCGAGGCAGGAGGAAGATTACCTGAGGTCAGGAGTTCAGGACCAGACTGGCCAACATGATGAAACCCCATCTCTACTAAAAAATATGAAAATTAGTCAGGCATGGTGGCAGGCACCTGTCAACCCAGCTACTTGGGAGGCTGACAGGAGTATTGCTTGAACTCAGGAGGAGGAGGTTGCAGCGAGCCAAGATCACACCACTGCACCCCAACTTAGGCAACAAGAGCAAAACTGCCTCAAAAAAAAAAAATGAAGATAATAATGAGGCCCATCTCCCATTAAATGAGACAATTTATGTCAAAGGTTCAGCACGGTGCTGGCTCATAGACAGTCCTTAGTAAATGGGAGCTCATACGAGTCTGTGAACTCCCTCAGCACCTGTTGAGGACTCACCTTCATATCCCCCACTGTGCCTAGCATATAGTGTGTGCATATTGAAGGGAGGGGCATTCCCTAGAAAAGGTCCAACCCCAGCCTCAACCAACATCCCTGACTTCCTGATGCACAGAACCAGCAGCCCCTGAGGACCTCAGATGTAAGGCCTAGGAGCTTGGGCTGGCTGAGTCTGAAGGGAGACAATGTCACCTCTAGTGCATTGGTTTTGAAGCTCTGACACAGGCAGAACAATTAGAGAATCTCAGAAGCAGCAGTGCATAGGTCTGGGGCTTCAGAGTGAGGTCTGGGGTTGGGGAGTGAGGACACTGACTAGCCCCTGCCAGGCATTGTCCTTGGATTTACTTCCATGAGCTCCTTTGACTGTCATGACCACTCTGGGTGGTTGGGGCTGTGTTGTGAGAAAACTGCTGCCCCTGACCCCTCCAAGGCAATTCAGGGTGCTCTGGGCCTGCCTCAGCTGACAGCCTGCCAGTGCCCACCTCTGCAGACATCTGGCACTTAGGAATGGCAGGATGCCCTGTCATTATCAGGAGCCCCTCCCTGGCTCAATTCTTCTGTATGTTTCTCTTCAGTACAGGAGGTTGCTGGTACAAATACTGCAGAAATGACACCAATAATGGGGCAGACACAACAGCATGGCTTAGATTGTGCCCACCCAGGGAAGGTGCTGAATGGGACCCTGGTGATGGCCCCATCTGGATGTAAATCCCCAGCTCAAATCTCTGTTACTCCATTACTGTGATTTCTGGTTGGGTCAACAGAAATATCGCTGATGCAGACACAAATTATGTTCCTGCTGTATTTCCTGCTTCCCTGTTGAATTTGTGAATTAAACTTTGCTCTTTACATAAAATGCCTGGTCCTCTCCTTCCACCCATCTTTTAGGGGAGGGAAAGGGGGCTGGACAGGGCAGAGTGTTCAGTGAGTTAAGGCTGGCTCCAAAAAGTCCAGAATACTCTATGCCATGTGGCTCCAGCCTGGAACTGACTCTGGACTCCTACTCATTCACTAATTCAGCAAGAAAATAATGCCTGCTGTATGCCAGGCTCTGTGCCAGGTGCGGGGTTCTACTCTCACCGCTGCCACCTACTGGCGCAGGCAAGTGTCTCTAGTTTCCGCGCTAGTAAAAGGGGCTGCAGAAACTACACGGCCGGGCTTTACTCAATTCCCCTACCGGGCTTGGGCGGGGAGCGCCGAGTTGGGATCCAGACCCCGCCGTCCGCTTACTCTCGTCTCTGGCCGTCAGTAGGATTGCCAGCGTTAGCAAATAAAAATATAGGACGCCCAGTTAAAGTCGAATTTCAGATAAACAATTTTATCTAATAAAATGTACCAAATATTGCAAGAACATACTCGTACGAAAAAGATTATTCACTGTTTATGGAAATTCGAATTTCACCGGGCGGTTCTGTGTTATCTCTGGCTTGGAGCACTAACTGCCTCTCTCTTGGGCTGCAAATATCCGGTCCTAAAACGCGCGATCTTTTGGTCCTCAAGCCCTCCTCGGAGCTGACACCGGGGAAGTCCCGATTTCAGGTCACTTTTCCCGGAGCTTTCGCGCAGAAAACCCGAAACCCAGCTCGGCTGGGGCGCAGCGCGACCTCTTGACCCCGCCCCTAACGGGAGGCCCTGCCCACACCTCGCGAGAGCCGCGCGGCCCCGGAAGGCTCGAAGGCGGAAGTGGGACGCCGGAAGCGGCCGTTGCCATGGATCCTGAGGACGACTGGCTGGTGGAGTCCTTGCGCTTGTAAATTTGTGGGGCTGGGAGACAGGAGCTGGGTCCGGAGCTGGCCCGGCGGGCGGATGGGTGCGGGCGTAGACACGTTGGGGATCCTGGTGCAGGGTGGACCAGCTGTGGCCTCGGGGCTCGCCTCTGCAGAGGACTCCGCCTAGGCTTAGGCCCCCGTCTCTAGGAAATGGCTCCTTCCTGCGTGCGCGAGTTGTGAGACCAGCGCTTATGGAGGAGGAGAAGTGCCCCGTTATTTTGCGCCAGCCTGAGTTCAGCTCTGAACACAGATATCTCGTTGATTCCTCATGTCAACCTTGGGAAATCTGGGTACCCTGGGAGGTCCACACATGAGGACCGAGGCTCAGGGACATCGGGGAACTGGCCTGGTCCCAGAAACAGGGAGTAAAATGCGAAGCAAACTTGGTCCCAAGTCTGACTCCAGAGCTTGGGTCACTGAACCATGCGGCTGCCATCTTGGAGTTCTTTGAGCTGGGAAGTGGTGTGCGTCGTGTGATTTTATGTCCCTTTCGTGCAGATACCAGGATTTCTATGCATTCGACCTCTCAGGAGCCACTCGAGTCCTTGAATGGATTGATGACAAAGGTAGTATACCTTCCTGGCCCTAAAGGGGAGGGAATCCCACTGCTGAGCTGGGTTTCAGGGGCTAAGCCTAGAGAGACCCAACCCACTCTTCTGGGCATCTGAGTTACTTGTAACAATTTGATGCCCCATCAGCACTAATATTCCTTTTATTAAGATCTTTGGCCGGGCGTGGTGGTTCATGCCTGTAATCCCAGAACTTTGGGAGGTTGAGGCGGGCGCATCACCTGAGGTCAGAAGTTCAAGACCAGTCTGGCTATCACGGTTAAACCTCATCTCTACCGAAAATACAAAAATTAGACGGGTGAGGTGGAGCACACCTGTGCACCACCAGCTACTGGGGAGGCTGAGGCAGGAGAATCACTTGAACCCAGGAGGTGGAGGCTGCAGTGAGCCCAGATCGCGACACTGCATTCTAGCGTGGGCAACAGAGTGAAACTCTGAAAAAAAAAAAAATCTTCAGGCTGGGCACCTCAGGAGGCTGAGGCAGGTGGGTAGATGGCTTGACCCCAGGAGTCTGAGACCAGCCTGAGCAAGGAAACCCTGTCTCTACAAAAAATAACAAAAATTAGCATGGTGGCCCACGCCTGTAATCCCAGCTACTCAGAAGGCTATGGTGGGAGGACCACTTGAGCCTGGGAGGTTGAGGCCTCAGTAAGCTGTGATCGGGTGAGGGGACCACTGCACTGCAGCCTGGCTGACACAGTGAGACCTTGTCTCAAAAATACGTAACCAGATACTCAGTTCCCCCATACAAGGCTGCACACTGAAGGAATTTATCCTTGCTTTGGGGGAGTGGGTGGGCGTTTATAGACCTATTCTTGGTCTGAAATCTTTTTTTTTTTTTTTTTTTGAGATGGAGTCTCACTGTGTCACCTAGGCTGGAGTGTAATGGCGTGATCTCAGCTCACTGCAACCTGCACCTCCTGGGCTCAAGGCTGGAGTGCAATGGCGCCATCTCAGCTTAGTGCAACCTCCATCTCCTGGGTTGAAGCGATTCTCCTGCCTCAGCCTCCCAAGTAGCTGGGACTACAGGTGGGTGCCGCCACGCCCAGCTAATTTTTGTATTTTTAGTAGAGATGGGGTTTCACCACATTGACAGGATGGTCTCGATCTCCTGACCTCATGATCTGCCTACCTCGGCCTCCCAAAGTGCTGGGATTATGGGCGTGAGCCACTGCGCTCCCCCCCTCAGTCTAACAGTTTGTCACAGCTACCTCTGCTTCTTTTTCCAGGAGTCTTTGTTGCTGGCTATGAAAGCCTGAAAAAGAATGAAATTCTTCATCTGAAATTACCTCTCAGACTTTCTGTAAAGGAAAACCAGGTAACTTGAAATATAAATGCTGAATATATATGTTGACTTTTATTCATTAAACATTTGTGGAGCTTCTGTTACCTACCAGGTATTGTCCTGGATACTAGAAAGCGAAAGAAAGAGAGCACTAGCCAGGCCTACCCTTATAGTCTAATAGAGAGAGGCAAACATGCACAGAGATAAATGCTGTAGAATGTCCCGTGGTTTACAGAGGGCTACTGGAGGAGGAGGTCGTTATACTTTATCAGAAATAGATTAAGGACGTGATAAAGGCTATAGAGGGCGGTTGAAATGCTTAGAATGGTTAAAGTCACCAAGTGAATGTGTAGTATGTATAAGGAGTGAGAGGAGAATATAGTGAGGATGGAACCTCAGGGAGCACATTTAAGGGATGAGTACAGGAAAATGAACCCCCAAAGAATACTAAGAAAGAACAGCCTCTGAGGTAGGAGGAACTTAAGAAAAGGTCAGTGTTTCCGAAGCCTAGAGAAGAGAACATCTCAAGAAGAAGAGTTAGTAGCTGTCTAGAGTTGGATTGAAGTCATTCAGATGAGGAACTGAAGAGTTCATTCATAAGACTGGCAATTGGGAAGCTCTTGGTGACCTCTGCTACAGGACTTTTGCTGGTGGTGGTCAGGCCCAAAGACTAAAAATGAAGAGGAAGCAGAGTCAGGAAATGTAGGGCAGGAAGAAGCTAAAGCAGTAACTAGTCGGAAACACAGATCTGAGGGAAGGTTTCCTAAACACAGAGGCTTGAGCAGAGTTACAAGCTGTGGGGAAGTAACCCTTGAAAGGGAAGAGGGTGAAACTGCAGGGGTGAGGGAATATCATAGGGAACATGCCCCTGCTTCCAGGAATAGAAGGTGAGGATAGATCAGGAGTCCAGGGGATAGGATTAGTCATCAGAGGACAACAGAAGAGTGAGGCATACAGGCAGATGACCTCAGAGGGCCATGGGAGGGCCGGAATTTGAGTGTTTGCTCCTGATTTCCTTTTCGTTTGTTTTGAGACAAGGTCTTGCTCTATCACCCAGGCTGGAGTGCAGTGGTGCGATCCTGTCTCACTACAGCCTCAACCTCCCAGGCTCAAGTGATCCTCCCACCTCAGTCTCCCAGGTAGCTGGGACTACAGGTGTGTGCCACCATGCTTGGCTAATTGTTAATTTTTTTGTAGAGATGAGGTCTCACTATGTTGGCCAGGCTGGTCTCGAACTCCTGGCTTCAAGTGATGCCTGCCTCAGCCTCCCAAAGTGCTGGGGTTACTGGCATGAGCCATCACTCTTGGTCCCAAATTTCTTAAATTCTTTTTTTTTGAGATGGAATTCTGCTCTTGTTGCCCAGGCTGGAGTGCAATGGCACGATCTTGGCTCACTGCAACCTCTGCCTCCTGGGTTCAAGCTATTCTCCTGCCTCAGCCTCCCAAGGAGCTAGGATAACAAGTGCCCACCACCACACCCAGCTATTAAATTCTTTTTTTTCTTTTTTCTGTGACAGGGTCTTACTCTGTCACCTAGGCTGGGGTG